>MNPL01017090.1:6584-27915 GCA_002081605.1 Tropilaelaps mercedesae | reverse complement strand
ATATATATATATATATATATATATATATATACATATGTGGTAACGAGAAGAGCTTTCCAAAGCGGTCTTTGTACCCAGCAAGATTGGCCTACAAATTGTCGCGTAAACGCTCGTCCAACAATCCCACAAAAATGAGATCTATACTTGTCGTAACCGTCTTGTTATGTGGCAAAGTGTCTGCCGGACCAGCCTTCCTAATGGAGCCTTTCGATCAAAGCAAAGTACGTCAAGTCTTTTCCAAATTGGATGATACAGTATCACTGTTTGAATTTTAAAGCACAGTTATAAATTCTACACTCAAATCCTTTCACGAAGTAACGCGACGTAGCTCTCCCAACTTCGATGGTCATTATTATCAATCTTTGTCCTTACGTGAACAGGTTTGCCGATCTCCTTTGGAATCAAGTGCTGCATTAATGAAAATTCATTGATAATCTCAAGTACTGCCTACTAGAATTTCGTAACCTACTTGAAAAAAATCAGTAAATCAGCGATATGCAATCGAGTGAATATTTGTACCAAACGGCTTTGTAACAAGATGGGCTGCATAGCCTCATTTGGAAACACCATCAATTATGCCAAGTAGTATGTAAGACGATGCACATAGCTGTCTGAAATAATCTCGTGCGAGACGTCAATCTGCGGGTTGACTCGTTATTTGGATTGCGTGAAGAAACACAGAGGTGTACTAATGCAGACAAGTCAATCGCATCAGGTATCTTTAAATGCTATCTAACTACTGTTTGTAAAAATATGGATAAACGTTAACCACGTCAAGTACAAATAGGATGTAGAAACACTATATTTTTGAAATAGTGTTTACTTTTGTCACTAGTTTAAAGTTATTGACTAGCCATAATCAATGTTATATGGCTCCTTACATATTTCGAAATTACAAGTACCAGAAAATATGGTCCAAAAGCCATCGGGATCACTGTGTGATAGAGCATGGTAGACCTATAGTAGAACATGTTAATACCAATTACCTTTATCATCTTTGCGCGATGACACCGTATTACTTGACGATGCACACCTGCAGTTTACGCACGGCCAGAAGTGGTGGGTGGACAGTTTCACTCAGTCGATTTACGGTGACACAGACCGATGTGCCCATTTTATCGTGAGAGAAAGCTCAGGGAACTTCATCATCTCATCGCAATGGATTGACGCAGAGTGAGTGCTGATATTACGAATTCGAGAATTATTAAACGTGTCTGAGAACTAACGCAGAAACTGTGGACATGATAGATAGTGTGTACAATGTGATAACTAAGTAATTTTCCCCGTTTCGTTCCTACTATGCACTCCGCTATCTGATCTCTGGACCACCTCTCGACATGGAATAAAAACGCAAAGCACTGTACGATCGATAGACGCCTGAATAAAACAGGCCAATATGTACATATGTCAATATGAACTAGCCAATATATGCATTTACCAAAAGGCTGATATATGTACGTATTTAAAGCGGCATTTAAAGCGGCTGATATATGTATGTAGCGTTCAAATATGATTTGGAGCAATGATTTGATACGAATCAGAATCTTCTGCATTATTTATGGTAGCAATATATATTTACCCAGCCAGTTTATTTTGAACATTAATGAAAGAATAAAAACGAGCCAGATTATTTCACTTGCTTCTTAATGAATTGTGCCACCTTATAGCCATCAGCAGGTGCAAGCGGAAATGGTCGTCAAAGAAGATAAGTCTCACCCGGCGAGATTCTTCCTGGAGGCTGAAGGAGATGTCCTCTTCGAGATTGCCATTGTTGCTACCGACTATGACAACTGGGCAGTGATCTGGGCTAAAACGGGCGATAAGTGTAAGCGAATCGACAATATTTTACCTAGTTCTGGTAGTTCAATCCAATTACTGTAACCATTTGATTGACAACGTTTCGCACTCACTTGTATGTACTATAGTCGTCAACCTCAAGCTCTAAATCTCCTTAACTATTTAGAACTCCCTCTGTAAATGACAGCGGGAACACCATAGCCAGCAATACGATAAATACTCGTATACTTATATTCTTTTCCAATTGCAGCGGCATACCACATAACGACTACACAGCCGCAAAATCAGGCCCCGTTCCAGACGCAGCTTGACGAAGTGCTTAAGAAGCTTAACATCAACGCAGTCGATATGCGTAAAGTAAAAAACGAGGACTGCAAAGACACTCTCGTCTAACTACGCCCTCTTATGAACGCATCTCCACAGCGATCTGAGAATTTCCATTCGAACGCTGCAACTACACATATTAGTATTAATCGCAATTTGTCACAGACGCCTGCGGGTACGCTGCAACAAAGATAGCGAGACAGTATCTTTTATCAATAAAAATCGGGTGAATAACTTTCTAGTTCGAAACGCGATAGTACGATGGGTGAAACGGGCACCAGGACGTATTAAAAATGAAAAAGTACTATAAACCGACCTCTTCCACGAATCGTTGTTATCTTTGCACAGCTTAATAATGCAACATTATTAATAGCTAGACATTGATCCATTAATACCATGTTTAAATATATTTTATAACAGAATAAACTATATGTTTCCATCGCAAAATAGTTGAACAATTATGGTTTTATGTAATCAAGCTTTAACTTAGGAAAGTGTGTTAATGAACTTCTTGACTGATTACATATATTTATTAGTGAACATTGAAAGAATACACAAGGGGTATTCTTCCAGCACCTCATGCTGGAACATTCTTCGCTAGAAAACTAAATAATGTATGGTCAAATTACAATTTCATTCAAGGTCCTTGTCTGGCTTTGCTTTGCCGGTATAAGAAATCCACCAGCATCTACTTTAAGTATGCCCGTTTGTTTAGTTGACGATTCATGGCTAACAGCCTTGAATAGCTATGTGCCGCTTTGCAAATACCGGTAATCTCTAACAGGCAAAAAAGTACGTCATTGTTTCACGATGGACGAGGCCGAATAGAGAGAGAGTGAAGTGTGTTTTTGCAGGATGATAACGAAATAGGAATTCTTCGCTTGCACATTTGGTGTTAAAATCATATAAGCCCAAGTGAGTAGAGTTTAAAATAAGCTATATATTTAAACTATCCCTGCGGTCGTTTATAAAATGCAATTAACCTTATAAATACAGAACAGTATTTAAACATAAATTAAACAACGATATTAACTTGAGGGACTATAATTATTTCTCGTAATGCCAGCTCTCATTAAAAACTACAGTAAATGTTCACATCATTTCCGGAAGTGGTACTTCAACCACATTATGCTTTACTGTAGTATAAGCACATTTTTATATTTGCAAGCAAAATATCAGGTGAAAACTCTTGTGGAAGAGTGTATAAGGCGACAAGCAAACCTGCACTTGCCCAGGTCTATGTCATCAAAATGATAATGAACAGCTTGAACGATAAGTGGCATGCTCGAATACTGAAAGGCCTTTGTTGACCAATGCTTCCATAAGAATTAACGGTTCCGAGGGCAAATTTGCTATGTGACATATGAAGAAATCGGAAAATCTCGTGAACTGATACTCCTCGTGTAGCATTTTTAATATAAAACGCTACATACCTGTCATTCTTGTATTGTTCTATTTTTTTTTTATTTATAACGTATCCACATTTGAGTTAAGGCTATAGTTGTAAAATTAATTTACAAGGAACGCCCAATTGTTTCGTTTAGTTCTTAGATGAGCCGATGCTACTGAACAGATTACGAATTTATATACCAATTCCCTTTTCCCTTAACTCCAACAGCTCCCTCTCATATGCATCGACAGTTATTTCGTGCAACTCTGCAATTTCTTCCTTTTGTGCGTCCAAATACGCCACCGGCTCCTCCATAAACCACGGCGTTCCGCTGTCATCTAGTGGTGAAACTGTGAACTGTAACAAATTCATATCAAAAACTACTAATTAAAATTTCATTTACACTTTTTCGTTTGTGCGCGAAAATATAAACAAACAAGGGTTCGCAATAGCATACTGGTTAGCACTTGTAGCAGCAGGTAAATTAACGTCTCTATTTTGGCTTCTCTCGTGCTGCATTCGATTTCTAGTAACATAGTGTTGTATGCGCCTTGCTTAAACGGTACTTGTAGACGTCGTATAGCTGACTAACACGATCTTACCTAAAAGAGAAACATTTGCGAGATAATTTATGGTTCTAAGTTATGAAAATGATTGGGAATACCATTCACCAGTATACTTCTTAAATCACAAAGGTTTTTTTACGAATCGAATGTTGTTACCGATTTCGCCTCGGCAGATTGAATACGGAGCCGGCAACGAGCTTCGTCCTTTCCATTGATCATTATCTGGACCACCACATCTTTGCCGAGTGCCTACAACGACAATGACAAGATTTAAAAATAATGTTTAATACACTCACTCGCATAGCTACAGTACAAACAAGTTCAGTTCAATATATATTGTGCAAACATAGCGTTTCTTCTTCTTCTCTCAAAGTTTACTCTGTATTCTACATCTTACGCTAACATACTACGGCACAAGAGCTATTGACAATTAGGTAACCGGTATGCACGCTAACATTGTCAGGTCCTTCAATCGGTTCCTCAGGTAGTGTAATAGCTTCTTCCGGGACGACTAAGCCAGCACAGCGAAGCGCGGTTCGGACGTGCCAGGGTTCCAACCGCCAGCGGGTACTTGCGTTCATATCTGCTATCGATAAAAACCAAGAGCAAACAAGCCAGTGGCAGAATAACTTTATCACAGGTGCAACTACATAGACAAGTGTTGTGTTTTAAGGCAGTGCAATCTAATCCATATAGATGCGATCCACAAACTTCACCTGTGACAAATGGAATATCACCGAATTGTCCGTAAGAGCCCATGCATAATACGAGAGAAAATGGATTAAAAATTTACACAGAACTGTTTATATTTATTTGTGTAGCACGTACTCATCGTAGCAAATACGTAAGCAATGCTAACCTTAATTATTCTTTGCGTTACGAGCTCATGTCTATGAGGCAAAGCTAGTAATAAGTGAACTTCTCAAATACATTCAGTTAACTGATCCACATGCGGCAGCACCATTTCACCCACTGTCCAGAGCTGTGAATATCATTTGCCAATGCAAGACGTGTTGGGCTAATGATGACCATATATAGACCACGTGTGTAGATAAAAAGCCTATAAGTTGTTAAATTTGATCATCAAAGTGGACACGCATTCAGTGAAGCCCAAAATCACAATACTAGACAAAACGTTAATTCTGATTTTTTGTAATGCAGCAGTGTTAATTCACAAAACCGCGACGCATTTCAGTGAGACAACAGCTCAATAGATAAAATTAATGTACAAACCTAAAGAAAACAGCGTTTCGCGAAGCAGTCTGATTATTCTTGGCGAAAATAGAGATGAATGCCTTTTGATATCGGTGTTCGCTTGGTACTGACGGGCCCACTCGAGGGCCTCCGGAGTGGGGTACTCGGCTATACCGGGTAGCAGGAAATCCAGCCGCGCTTGCATCGGAGGTATCTTGACCACATCGCCCGCATAGCCAACGCCTGAAAGCGATCGATTCATGAGAAGTTTAGTCTTAGAAAACGATACATAGGAGGCATGTTTTCAATTTTGTATGTATGGATAATATGCATTCGAGTAACTGAAAAAATAGTTAGTTAGTAAAAAAAGTAAAATTCAGTGTAATTAGAGTGATATAGAAAATTACACATTCAAGCACGCATAACAATGCGATCTCCTTTTCTACCGACGGCGCCGATGAGCACCATGGATTGAGGAAAGAAAATATTGGTTTGATTATGTCGGTTCAGATTCTATATTAAAAAAAGGTGATCAAATAGCAGCTGACCTTCCAACCAACTCACCTTCGACAAATGTTTTAAGGACTACGCTCATTGGTTCCTTGATAAAGTTATCTGTACATTCCACAACTTCAAAAATATTCATACGGCGCTTTTTTAGATTCTTGTGAGGTTCTCCGTTCTGTATCGAAATCGATGAATGAAACAAGTGAGCACAACAACAACTGTTTAAACTGTGTTACTAATAAGAATGTACAATATCAATTCACGCTAGATGGAAAAATACAAACGAATATATTTTCCAATACTGCTTTCAACAAATAAAACCGCAGATTGAACTAAAAGCACTTGTCTACGATAGGCTTTTCTTTATCGCCTGTAGCGTTGATGTAGCGCAGTTCAGAATGACGCGCCGCCCTCATGCGATTATTCCCCGTACTACACTAGCAAACCATCTGGGAATTGATTGAATTGGAATTGTCGCATCTCGATGAACTCGAACAAACTGGCAATGTTCGATCACCTCCGTGATGACGACCGTGGCCGCCCTTAGCAATGGCTCAGTTGTCAATATAGACTTTACTATCAGTGTGAGAAAAATAGTCACTCTATTTAGACTTACCGTAGGCTGTTCTAACCTGTGAACTCGCTTGAGTATCCAAGCATTGCGTATCTGTACCAATAAGGGCGTGGTCAAAGCTGCTAAAGGAGTGGAACGTAACCAAGACACACGTACAGCTGATGACAAGAACATCATCTGCAAGAAAAGATAGTTATGTGATAACATCTAATCAATAAGACTTTTAAAGTCCAGACTTTCACCACTGTTGGTTTAGGAGAATCAGCATTGTAAGCGATGATCAGGTTAAGGCGAATAGTTGATTTAATTAACTACTTTGAGTCAGACCAGCGCTAGCCAAGCGCGTTTGTAGCTTTTTGTCATCTGATGTCAAGGTTAGCCAACAGGCTACACTAGGGTAAACCATATTCCGGTAAAGCCTTTTATAGGTTCGATTAATTTTCAATTACGAATCTCAAACTGGAGGGTGACCGAATACGTCAGTATGTGAATGAATCAGTAAAAGATGACTATGGATTTGATACTTAAAAGGTACAAATGACAAAAATAGATTCGAATGGGATTTGAAGTGGCGCTTCTACCGTCTAAACCGTACATAGCATGTGGTGTAGCCCACGTAATATTGACACTTTCATTAGGACAGAAAGGCAAATAATGTTTACCCTAAATCCCCATTTTTAGTTAAAGTGGATAAACATCTTTGAACAAATATTTTTTTTCTTAAAAAAGCTTTCTATGGACTTTTAAAAGCTGCAGCATACCTACATTTGTTTCTAATACGTAAGTTCACAACTTATCAACCCCGGCAAAAGAATTTGGAAAACGTAAAATTTTCCTGTTGGCCATCGAAATCACGCTCAATACGTAATTTTTATTTACCGGGCTACCACCATATTTGCAGTTTCTACACCTGGAAAAATCATTAGTATATAGCTGCTATTTTGAAATATAATTTTTCTATTATGATTATTTTAATCTACCTTGGAATCCTCTCCGTAATATTACGAACAAAATCTTCTAAATTTATGTTTGTAACACATGCAGCCTCTTAGGAGAAACTTGCGTGCGCGATTTTTCAATCGGAGGAAATCTCGTGTTGTGTTTGTGCGAACCCTCCAAACGATAAAGCTCGGGCACTGGGATTTGCGGTAACGCCCTCTGCTGATCCTGGTTTTTCGAGATCAAAGGGGAAGTAGAAAATATGCCCAGTAAATAATTTTTTAGCACTAATCCTGCTCTAATATTTCTAAATACCGTACGTTTATTGTTTATGTCTATCGATGCTAATTTCACACCAAAATTAATTCAGACTTTAAGGAACCGTTCATTATGTTCAATATCCTGGACAAGATAATTACATTACAATATCTTATATATTTTAATGCTTAAGCTATAATTGTTATCGAATTATGTGTCATGGCTATTATTACCTTCTAAATCAAACAAAGTAAACTATTATTAAAACAAGTAGATCCACAACAGGATTCATTTTAGAAACGTTCATATCAATTATTATTTTATTACGTGGCTTTGTACTATCCGCCAATCGCCAAACACACATTAAAAGGTGTGATCGCCCTGTACTAGTTTGAATCGGCTAAACAGATTTCAATTCATTTTATGTATCTATTATTAATTTCGTTTCAATTAAGACCGTCAGGCTTTTTCCGCGTCTTTTTAGTTGAGTTTGAGCATTTTCCCTCTCCACGTTTCAGCGCCCCCTGGCCGTCCTCGTCCACCATCTTACTCGTCTTATACATTCACGCTACCCATTTGGCGGGTGTGTTGGTTTTACGGTGTGTTTCTATACTTGCGAGAGAGTGGTTGAGCGAGGTTTTTGATTGTGTCCCGTGTTGGTACGACAGATTGTGGTCGTTCATCGTCCTCGTTAGATCCCGGAGAAGCGGGCACTCCATTGGTTGGTCTGGTTGTTTTATGTTGTCTCTTCTCTTTGCGTTGTGGTGTCGGTGCTATACCTTAGCTTTGTTATATATATTGTTGCTGAGCAGCGCGATACTTGTCATTCATGATGGGAAAGTTGCTTCTATCTGATGTTGTCTGGACTGAAGATCGTAGACGATTGGCGGAAGCGGAGAAAGAGATGCTCGAGTACCCACTAGCGCGCTTCGTTCATGAACATCCTTCGAACTCACTAGCTGAGCAGTCGCGCTTAGTTTTTCTAATTACACAAGAGAGCGAATGTTGGCTATTATTAATAGCCTAATTATTTATTATTGCTGATCTTCGTGTTTTATCTCTTAATATAGAGCAACAGCCAGGGACGGAGAAAAAGTTGTCGAGTTTACGCCGATCACTTCCTTAACCGCTTACTCGACACCAGGCCATTTGCCGAGATTTCCCTTTGAGAACTTTTTTCTGAGCTCTCGACTTCGTTTTCGACGTGCTCTTGAATATTTGTATCGGAGAGACCTGGATCGCCGCACCTGGACAGCGATATTCAATGTGCAACTGTAATTTATCGAAGGTGAGTGGTCAACAAGTAGTACGCTGGCACCGCAGTGAAAGTCCGCTCGGATGTTGATTACAAAGGAAAGCACTTTGCGGAGCTAGGTTGTTGCTCTCAGTCACGGCTGCTGTCAAGCTCAAAAAGAGAAACCTGCTATATGCGATATTGTTGTAGTAAAAGGGCCAGATCTTATTGCCATGTTACGCCATATTCTGCGCGAGAGGCCAATGAGGGGAAACGGTCAGGGCGCGACCGCCGAATTCGCACCTGAAATAAAATAATTTAAATAAAATTTTGTTAAACAGGTCTTTCAAAGTCCATATTGCTAATAGACATTAGCATTATTTTTCGTGATTCGGTCTATTTTTAGTGTGACTCTATCCATGTCAGTGTTGTTTGCTTCAGCGTGAATGACTCCGGAAGCGAAGGACAAAATCGCAATTATACATGAAAAGTAAGATTCCTGAGAAAGCCTTGAGAGACATGGTCCAGGTCCCACAAGGAGTGCGACGCGCGAACAACGTCGAAGTGGATATATTGTCATAAAGTCGACTTTGAATGAGTGTGGCATGTATGCAAATCCAGAGGAAAACCCCGCCAACTTTGTCATCAGATATATGTAGCAACTTAATGAAAAGAGTTCACTATTTACGAACGCAGAATCAGTGCTCCTAAGTTAGTCGTGCATGAACGTAATCAGAGACTCAGTAACCGGACTACGAAGGCGAAATCGGTTTAGTCATAGCATTTTTGTATGTGTTTGATTGAGTGCACACATTTTCTTTGTTTCGTGCTCGCGTACCTTTGTCTTTTACTAAAATATATCAAAGCATCCGTGCATAAATATATATGGCTTATACAGGTGACACTCCTTACTAGGTATTCTTGCAAGCTTAGACAAAAATAACTAAAGAGGCGGTGATCTTACATCACAAGCTTTAACAAATATGAAAGTAAAAAACTACACCTTATTACTGCGGATATAGTTTTGCTGGTTCTCAAACCGGAACTCCTGTGGTCCCAAGACTTACGAGTCAGAAACAAAGAACGAAAATGATTTGTTACGCATGCTATTTCTACGAAACTCCCCATCTTCTATGAGGTAACTGTAGTTGGTTGTAGCGTGCTTGTGAAGTATACATCTGTTCGATCAGTATCGACTAAATTGGTAACGATTAAAAATAGGGCCGTGCAATTGCAATGGTATTTCAAACTGATCGAACAGGTGGTTCACAATTGCTACAGGTGTGTGTTCCACATCATGAAACGGAGAACGACACTGTTCGCAACAAAACTTCCAATTTAACTCCTTGAATTTGTTTAACGATGAAAGGCTTGAATTTCGTTCACTGATTCGGAAAATTTCGAAGTTCTTCCGTGAGAACTATGCAAACACTTCTGCGATAAAAGTGCGCCGTGTTGGCCTATCCACGTTTAGTTTCATAGCTGCTTCGTACCAGTTTCATAGGATTTGTTGTTGTTTGTATCTTTGACGACGCACGTAATCGTGACCTTTCGTATGTTTGTCCCTTGTTTGGAATGTCGGTCTTCCTTTATACGAGCAATACTCTATAAGGTGTATGGCAGTATTCGACTTTTATCTGACAGGTAACCAGAGATCCTAAACGACCAATGCAAAACAAGTGCTTTATTGAAGAAGAGTGACAGAGATGGAAGAATAGAAAGTAAGTGCGAGAGGAAGAGAGAGAGAAAGGCGACGCTGTTATAGGGTAAAAGACTGCGCTAACAACTTATTGTTTACATAGTGTGTGACAATAATGCAAGCCTCTGTCAATGACATAATTGTCAATGACAATTATGGCCGTAATGGTTCCCACGGTGAAGCGGTCTCATATAGTCTTCACAACTGTCAATTGCGTTTCAAGTAGTATGTTTTAAAACGTGAGTAAAGACCGCAGAAAAACACTTATCAAGACACAGACCGCTTGAAGCCGTAATCGTTATGTGGACGATGTGAAATACTTATGTGATTCTTCTTTTCCAAACGCCACGATGCCATTGGACTCTGTTCTTCTCACTTTCGTTTTCCTTTAATATGCATTGTTGCGTGTATGTGGGTAAATTCTCTCTCGTTCTCTCCCCCTTGCTTGCTGATGCTCTGTCCCTCCGCACGGGGAAGATTTTCATAGTGACACGACAAGACTTTCACAATAGTCTTTCTCCTCAAGCGATTTTTCTAAAGAGATACGTAGAATTCTGTAGGTCAGTTGTCAGGGGGACATCCTCGATATTCAAATGATCGAAAAAGAGGGGGGGGAGGGATAATAATGAAGGGTTAAACAGAACCTATACCGTTCGCCTCAGCAAACAGTCGTCCACTTCTCAGCACGCTGGTCGCTCCATTAGAGGAGAAATAATGGTGCATCATTGGACGTTGGTGAGGTGCTTAGACTCAGCCTCCCATCTGGTTGCTGTGGGTTACGACAGGCGAGTAGTGATAATGTTTTGCGCAGGTTTAGTCCACCGGCTGTACCGAACCCACATACAATGTATACAAATAGTTTTTCAAACAGTCAAGCAGCTAAAGAAATACACGTCGGGTGTTTGTCCATCCGTACCTTAACAGCTCGAAAATCTTAAAAGTGAGTATCCGTTGCAAAATGAGTCAGTAATGGTTATTCAGTTTATCTCTGGTGCTATTCAACTATCAGCAATAATGAAATTGTAATTGCTGTCATGGCGAACGTTCAATTTTCACTCAATATTGTTTCTGTTTTTCGGTTTGTCTCACTCGCATGTATAAGTTCTGTTTTGTCGCAAGATATTTTAAAAAGTTAATCAGTTCAATCAATCAATCAATGGCCTTACGCCTCGTATAAAGTTTGTAATACATATCAAACCATAAATTCAGAAAGTCTACTAGATATTACGATACGTTTATGAAGTAATTGCTGCAAATCAGTTTATGAACAAACCTTATTCGTGCAGTCTGAGTCGTATGAAATTCATAGCAATAATTCATACCCATAAGTTCCATGTTGCCTTTGATTGGGGTTCAAGCATTTGTTGACGACGAATTTGTTCGCTTCAGCAAGGCGTACGATGATGTGCAGCTAGCTCTACTGACATTTCCTATCTGATATAGACGAAATTTGTCCGCACGGTGCCATAGAGCGGCGATGTTTATATTAATTTGTTGCTGGCTAAGCGTGACACTGTCTAACTAGGGGGATATCATATGTGATATTTCTCTATTTTTATGTAATAAAGGTAACTATATTACTAGCCTGGTCTAAACTTTGCTAGAGTAAATCTTCGAAGAGAATCTGCAAATGATATTATACTAGAGCTTAAGCGTAGTCTACGCCTTTTAATTTGCTATAATTTGAGTTTTATTACCCCTGTAATAATACCCTGTCATTCTAGTCTTTTGTGACATACGACACAGATGTTTGAACTATCGCGGTGATAATAATTAGCAATGGGCCGTGATTTAATACTGATTGGTTGCTTGGTTGTGACTTTTTTTAATACAACTGACATTAATACTTGCTGGAAATCTATTTTAGCTGTATCTAGACCAGCCTGTTATCCCTGTTATTTTCTATCTGCAGTCAGTGAATTGTGTACGAAATTCAGGTGAATGAGAGACGTATGGAATGGTATCAGCAGTATGAGCTATGTATGATACCAAACTCGTTCATGTGAAAGAGGTGCGTTTTATTTGGCTTAGCTCAAACCTCGATGTCTCCCTTTTGCGACTCATCTACTTTCGAAACGAACAGCTATACATTAGTCTAGTGCTGCCATGTTTTATATAAGTCAGACAATATTGTTCAACTACCCATAGCTGAATCAAGTGGAACACAGATTTTATGCATGCAGGGTGTAGGTAACAACAAAAAATGAGAAGGTGCACTTTTCGCTGTTGTTGTCCTTATTGCTGGTGTTGTTGGCGGCGGCGCCGTTTTTTTTCTTTCGGTCGATTCTTTGTCGTTGGTGCAAGTTAAAGCATTGTCACTTGACGCCTTTTGATGGCTCTATCTCTGAAATCAGCACCACGCTCTTTTGTTCTAGATCACACCAGAACATTTGGTTGATGTTGAGTCTCCATGTGTTGGCATGTTGCAGCATGTTGTCCGCGAGTGTGAACGTCATGCAGTCTTTTCCCTTATCTCTGGACGCGTGTCACCACCTTTGATGGTGATCGCTCGAGGCAATAGTACCTCGCTTGGAGTGCTAAGCGTACTCCACCGCTACATTATTGTACAACCTGTTCTCTCGAATGGGCCACTTTGAAACGGTGTCTGCGCGTTTTTATTATATGCATGCGTGTACGTGTGTGTGCGTATTCTCGAAAATGACGATGGCTCATTGCAAAGCTACTTGACGATAGAACAACAACACGAGGGCAACTGTGGCAAGGCAGTACTTTCCAGTCGGTGTGACCAACGCAGCGTATGTTATAGTCGTTTGTCGATTTCTGAACTCTGTTGAGCTAGCTATGTCGACCACCATCACTAATGCTGACGTGACCTGTTTCGTGTCAGCTTGAGAATTGATTAGAACGTAGAGAAAGGGCGAAAGACTACAGTTGAGGTGAACGAGTCCATGGCTAAGGGGGACACCAGAAGGTAATATTGAAGGGTGGAGACCCGATAGAGCAGCGTAACTCCCTTTTGATTGGAGGTCGGAGGTCACTGAAACAAGTAGACAAAAAATACACAATAGCAAATAGTGACGTTACTAAATATTGCGGGACAGCTTTGAATTGACTATTATATCGATGTGGCTAGCTGCTAAGTTCTTTCGAATTTTGTCTTCAAACGGTAATTCGAGTCTGTTAATTCAAGGGACCCAGTGATTCCATAGACAGCTGCACGCGAACCCTCATTTAAAGTGAAATTTTTAAAGTGTCTAGTAAGCACGGCAAAGTTCGTACAATGCCACAGGTCGACAGCATTCACTCAATGACCCAGTTCTCTTGGCAAGAAAGACCAGTCCTATTTCCAACTATAACAAGCGAAATCTCGGGCAGCCGACGTACAACGTTGGTACCAATACACGCTCTGCTCGATCCGTATATAGTTCACAACGCTGAACAATCGCCTTAAGATACCGTGTTTTTGTGAAACCCGTTGAATACGTCTAGTAAACAGCAAAATGACTCAACATGTTTGCATTTCCCTATCCTTGAAAACTTTTTCTTGCGTAACATATAACGTGGTTGATTTTTTGACGAGTATCAAAAAATAAGTTTCAGAGAGTAGTTCTTAAGCTCCTATTTTTCGATTGTCGTCACCTTAACCTTAGTTGCCCCCTTACTATTGAAGATCAGTCGAAGAGTATACATAAGCCGCCTGCTTTGTCATTATAATTCATAGTTATCTCAATTTTCTGAGAAGCCGTAGAGAACGTCATGAAAGCTTTTGAGTATTATAATAAGGTGACTAAACGGTATACTTAGTTCCGAAAGCTGTAGATAATCAGGTTGGCCGCTATTAGTCTTGTCTTGACAAGTTACGGCTCATTCGTTCTAAGTTCTCACCAACAGTACCTCAACACCTATTAGATGTCGGCAGAGAAAGAACAAATTGTTGTTAAGTAAATAATACAATGAATCTAAGGGAGAGATGAGGTTGTTAAAATACTGGTATAAACTCAACTATACCAAATATATTAAACTGGAGATAGCTTGATGATTGAGTAATGTGTCAAAGTGATAATAGCATGTTATATTTGCAAGCTTGAAAAGAGCTTCGACTTTCATATTTTGCTACCGAAGAGATCAATAGTTAAACACGTTATTCAAACCAAAGAAGTTCACTCATAAGGCATGCACTGAACGATGGCTGGGAAGTGTTACGTCACGGTGACTTTACGCAACTGTGGTCTATAATACAGCAGGCTTTACGAAGATTTTATTTGCCAGTTGATTTAAATTTTGCTATTCTATTGCCTCTCCAATACCAAAAGCATTTGAGTATCTTCTTAAAATATATATAATGGATCAATTACCAAAGCTGAAGGTAATATCAGAGAGAATTACGGTGAATTCTTCCTATAATACGCGTCCAAACATCCTAAGGCTATCACGCAGCTGCGTTAAGAAGTAAATTTGTTAAAGTGTTTCGAGGACTAGAATACAGATTTTTTTAAAGATAAGTGTAGAAAACATTTGCTGAACAATTGCCCCAAGAACAGCCAGTGGACTGTCAGGCGGCCAGTTAAAATCCACCCAGCGCATTTCCCAGTTTAATGAGTCTTCCTCCAATCTGAGCCAAGGGCATTTCCGAAGGTGGCAATGAGTGCTTTGGTATGGTATAGTTAACGCCCCAACTTTTAATTTGTTGACGGCTTTTCGTATCACCCTATGCCATATGAGTAAGTCTGGTAAAGCTAATCCGGCTACCGCATGAACTCGAAGGCACTGAATCTTAACGAGTCGGTAGTAGAGATTATGAACTAGTGTCCCGAAAAAGAATGTCAATGTGCCATGTACAGTTGTAAAAGCCAAACAAAAATGGCATTTGCTTCGCGTGCTTCTCAAGTTAAATGACAAACCCCAATCCAAACATAGCATTTATGTTTTTCATATCAGTTTTGTTTTACACCCAAGCTCTTGTTTTACACCGAATCTCGCCATACCGAGCAGAGAGCGATACATTGTTATGCACTATTCATGGCTGTTGGTGGAACCGTTTCCAATGTTTCCCGTCGTTACAGTGAGTACTATAGCATATACAATATTCGATGTGTGGAGTTACATCTGGGCTGTGAGTTAGGTTCTTTGTTTTTATTCAACGCCCGATCGTCCCAGAAGATTTCCTGAGATGCCTGGATCTAGTGTCTCTTAGTGAAGTTTCCCTTGACACAGATTTGTTTTACCAAAATGAGCCATCGCTAATGAATGGCGTTCTACGCACAGCAAAGGTTCTTAGCGATATTTCGCCCACAGTGAAACTCTTCAGGCAGCATCATCCTGAGAAAGCGAGAAAATTTCGTAGTTCCGGTGCTTAAAGAAAGAGAGCGTTCTCTCGTGGTGTAAGTTCCTCAGGTCAGTCAAGTCGCACTAATGATGCAAAGTTAAACGATTTAGTTGTAGATGTAATTTTTGAGGAATTAGTACGAGATATATTCTTGCTTTAATTAGCAACAATAGAACTGAATGGTATACTCGCTATCGCACAGTAACAAGATGACTAATCACGGAAATGTGTAGTGCGTCAATATATGGTCAAGTAATCAAGCGCCTTGGTGAACCGTAGGAAATTACTGTAGGGGGTGTGATTTACGACAATAATAATCTTCAATTAAGTCGTGCATCCATGTTTTAAGATTGGTTCACTCCAAATGAAGAACATGATTGAGTATATGTAGTAATTAGAGGAAATGAACAGTATTTGATCTTTTTAAGTCCATTCCATACTTACCAGAAACGTAAGTGGCTTCATTGCCTGACGAAACGTAAAAATGTTTGCACAACTTGACAACAACTCCGACATCTGAAAAGTGCGACACTCGCTATTACACTATTTTACCTGCCGTCTCGACGAGTTACTGCAGGTAATCTATTCCCACATAAATTGACTCTGTTTTTGTATATAGATACTGTAGCAGACCAAAGCAATACTTCAATGAAATTCATCTCAGTTTGTGTATGAAGCTTAGCGTTGTCGTGCTAATAGGTCACTGTAATGCAGGTTTCCGTGGCAAACGTGTTCAGTGTTGAGATTTTCTTCAGGTACCTTTGTTTAGGCGATTCCTCCGACTCAGAACCGCAGTGAAGCAGGTTTTCCACGGCAACGCGCAAAACGAATGCAGTTCATAGTAAACTGGTTAAAATACACACTGTCGTTGAAAGTGGTCCCAAGATCTGTCTAACTCATTGATAATGGGGCGAGCTAGGCTCAGTAACATCACGTTAAAGTTGCGCATTGCTTCTTTGAATCATTGTTCGAAAGATGGTTAGAATGGAGGTTAGTGGTCTATACAGTTATAACAATCATGTGGACTTCCATTTGGTGTGACGCTTCGTGAAAACCACCTGCTCACCAATTATTCAAAAATTGGCAAGGGCGTCAGTTGTTTATATGCGCTAGCGTACATGACCGTGTGAAGTAACCTCGAGGCAATTGTGCCATAATATCAAGGCAATTCAATTCGCTCTTAAATATATCTCTCAATATAGCTCTCAAATAATGTTATTTTTCGTAGCGCTTTTTGAACATATTTCTTTAGTGTAGTGTATATAAACAATCGTATTTAATAACCATATACATACACGCCCTCTGTATGAGGTTCATTTTCCGAAAAATGATCATTTACTGTACAACAGTTCCTTCGTCGGGAAATCATGAACGCAACTGTTGTCATCAACGTTGTGTTGTCTCGCAAAGAGCATACAAATTCCGTAGTTGTGAAACCGCACATTCGAGACACACTTTTTAACTGACTGCCGATGAAGTGCGAATTCGTGGACGTTCCGATAAATAATTCTACTTTACCAATTTTATGTTACTTTCCGGATGCTTTTCAAAATCTAGTGTCAGCGTTTGCTCGTTGGTTGAGTAGTTGGTATAATTTGTCATCACTACGAAGCTATCGTACGATTTGTTGTGCAGTAATTTGAGCAAGCATCTCCATTACATGTTTGGAGCAATTCGTAGACTGTGCCGTTACAGCGAACTCCTATTTCATCATGACACAAGTGTCTAAGGGGACCTTTGTGTCATTGATAGAAGCTAGATCAAAATTGCGCGGCAATGATTCATGCTAAAGGTGTCCACATGTTTGAGCGATCAGTACAGATTTTGTATCGAATTGTAACATAAAACCAAAGATACAAAAGCGGTAGCAAGTAACAAAGACAACCAATGTTCGAACGCGCATCTAATATCCGATGACCAAAGCGATTTAAAGATTATTTTGCATTCGAATACCCATACTAGTCTATTAATAATTTTATCGATTATTTTGTGGAGTTTTCACATACCTATATGGGCACCAATGGTCAGCAATATATGCCATGCGATAGTTGCTGGACCATTTTTCGTTGTGAAATAAAACAAATTTTTTTAATTTAGTTTTTAAAAAACGTTTGAAACGTATTTTATTAGCTTCATAGGCAATTAGGCGTCATATGTGTCTCTCGAAGGAACTTGAAAAAGTACCCTATATCTCTATAGTAAGAGCATACAAATAATTCATTTAGCCAGTGGGAAATACATGTTTAAAATGCGAATTAATATGTGAAAGTTCGAGAAATTGAAGTTGTCTATATAGATAACTTATCTGGTTTATTATCTATAATTTCACCAATGCTGCGGTACCGACAAAAAACTGTAAAACTGTAACCTTTAGTTTCTTTCAGGCTTTCCGGAATTTGAGCAAAATTAACGCCGCTATGCTAGAAGGCTGAGGTAGTAGTATCTAGAGAATACTGCATCTCGTTTTAAGATATTTTTCGAATGATATTAATTGAAGCCCATCTTTATATCAAACCTTCCAGAATGGCAGTTTAGCTAGGATATTCCAATAAAATTGGTTCTAACAAAATTCGGACATCTAGGAAATGGTTTTATCTTAATTACCTATAATAAAAAGATATTATTTATATACATGCATATATATGTACAATATAAGCACACGTGGTAGTGGGATACGTTTTATATTAACCTTCGAACAAATATAGATCCCTAGTAGCAACATCACTTCCATCTATTATGATTAAAACTGGGCCGACGCAAAATCAATGCCGAAATCATAAATAATGAGTCAAACAAGTTAGTTGATCGGCCAACGTCACAATTTCAACCGGTAGAATTCTATGGCAAGCTGATACACGGGATTACAGAAGTATTAACAGTATATATCGGCAGTAGAGCATGTTGGCGAGCAGCAAATATATGCTATCCAGTATCTGCTATCGACTCATTTGAAAAATTATAGCAAACTAAAGGCGTCGATCATTTAATTTCGACGCGGCATACAGACGTTATATGATACGTAGAGCTTATACATAAAGATATTTACCTAAAGAACGTATTTAGAAAATGCAAGATTTGTGTCGACGCACAAAAAGCCCGTCCACTCAGTCGTCATAGCATTATTATACTACATACTTCTTTGCGTGCCGTTTAGTCATGCAACACCAGTGACTATAAACCAGAGGAATTCACATAGCGACAGTAATCATGTGCGTTTCAGTATTGGAGAACTCATTCGTTCCGCATTAGTTAATACATATTGCCACCGTTTGCTACCGTGTCACTGGCGTGTCACACCATTCACTTGTTCTACACGTCACACACGCGACATCGTATTCATGTGTATTTTTTCCAGCGCTAAAATTATGTAACAGCACTTAAAGGACATCCCCAGGGTTAGTCCCAAGATGTTATTTTTCAATTGTTGCTATATCTAGGCGCCGATATTCTAATCTTCTGGAATACAATCGTGACATTACTCGAATAGGCTATGAATGATACGCGTAGTAGTAGCTACGCACAATAGCTACACGACAAATTGAGAGTAGGCGCTGTAGGGCTCAGGAGACACCTAAGCCAAATCTAGAAGGACGAATTCATGGATTGTCGATTAGGAATTTAAAGGTACATTTACTATTAATTACGAGGCTTTCCTATTGTGGAGGATTTATATGACAATCGTCGGGACTATATATTTTTGTACTGATGTCAGTATTTTTTTTTCGTTACAGAGCTCCGAACGCTCGTTCGCCGCGGGTGTTGAGGCTCGTGTGAGCGGAGCGTCCGTGTGCCCACCCGGACCGTGTCCAAATACCTGCAGTCCATTTAGGTCTGTTGGCGGCAACGGCTTCGCCGTTGGTCCCGCGGCAGTCCTCACGGCGCGAACTCCAAGCGCTTGTTATGCCTGCATGGCAGCAGACAGCCTGGCGCATCTCTCTTTCGTCTACTATTGCCAGGCCCAGCACGCAGCACCGTAGAATGCTACTCTAAGCTGCCCTCAGCGCTAGACTTTAGCCGAAGCAAGCGAATGACAACACAGCCTCAGCGGCAACAACTGAAAAACACCATAAATAAGGCCAAGAAAACGAAGAAATTACAGCATATCTGTGATCACCTTGATACCTGTTGCCACGCTTCGATTATACAAGGGAATACAAAACTAAACACAGAATCGGAAAACAGTTCTTTAAGCAAACACGGTAACCCACTCCAGCGAATTCTTATATAGCAATTCCGTAGGCTACCGTGAGTACCTATATATATATATATATATACATACATACATCTATATTAATATACACGAGCGCATCATATACAGGCAAAGCAACAGTATACCGCTACTCGATCAGAAGTGATCGCAAATTTTATAGCAATTGTGCCACACTGAGCGGTTACGGCGGAAGAAGGACACGAAAAGATTATAAAACTTTTGAAAGCGAAAACATTAGCATAGAAAAGCGTAAGCAAGCCATTTATTTGGACGCCATCATTATTTGTATAGACACGGCCGGAATGCGGGAGGGAGTATGACAGATTAGTCGATCAAAGCTGATGCTTACACCCGTATCAGTGGATTTTAGGAAGCTGAAAACCCGTATCAAAAACTCACATTAAGGACCAAATTCCTTAATAAATGACAGTGCACAGAAGGCACGGAAACGTAAAGCCTTCCACCAAGAGACTATGCCTCCACATTTCGCTTCGACTGTGTCTTCTTCTTGCTCGTAGAGGAAACAATTCGGAGGAAATTTTGACCGGGTAAGTCACAATGAATTTGTATTTCCTCCGTACCATTGCGCTCTTAAAAATAATGACGTTCTAGGCTTATTCAGTTGGCTAGAGTTGATAGGGTTGATTTCTCGTTTTTAAAATTATCGATCACTCTACGGTTGGGCGCTATGCATCAATTATAGTGAGCTGTCGAAGAATTTGTTAGAATTAAAATACTGATAACAAAACATGGAGTAAATCATATCATTGAATCACTGAAATACAGTGCGCTACCACATGATAATAACCAGGTAATTGTTTACCAGTACTAGACTATTAAAAACGAATGTTTAGTAGTCCAAGAGTGCCTATTATGTTACGTCCACACTCGATTCGAGTTAAGTGGACTCTCTGTTACATATAATCCTTCATTGATCCGATCTATCTATCAAATTACAATAATGTCCACTCAGCAAAATTGTTAGCTTTGTATTTCCCATAAGGCTTCCGTCTACCCGACGATTGTCCTAATAGGCTGAGATTGGGCATGCGACACTGCTGCTCTGTGTGTAACACCTAGACTATCAGCGCAATGCGAGCGTGTCTGCCATCTTACAAGCTGGCATATCTTGTGTTTATCAAAAGGAGCAGAGAACCCTATCTTTTTTGTCAATAAGAGACTTGGTTGTTAATCCAGCCAACTAGAGCAGAGTCATTGACAGATAAATACAGCGGGGAGACCGGTAAAATCGTTTATTATACTATAGAAGCGTGGCACTGAGTTACACCCTGTCTACGAACGTCACTCGCAAGTTGATTATTTACAACATGATCTTGTGCACCTACCGCGAT
>MNPL01017078.1:0-21161 GCA_002081605.1 Tropilaelaps mercedesae | reverse complement strand
ACCTAAGGAGCCACCTGCCGATACACGTCGTTGTGAAGAAATATACCTGTAAAATGTGCCCAGCGCATTTCTGCAACCACGGAGCTCTCGATCATCACATGTGTCAAGCGCATGGTGGGTTATTTCGGGCAAATCAACTCCGTTACGGAAATTTACGCATTAGAATCAACACAGACATTCACATAGTGTTCGTTTAGTGGCCTTTATTTTTACAGCATGTCCCAGCCTGGCCCGATGGCGTAAACCTTTGCCGAAGTTGTGTGCACATTGTATACACAAACATTCGTATTGGTACAAACCCGGTGTCTTTAAAGGTATATTTTTATTTTAAGCGTTTGTCAGCAGAAATAGTTCTCAAGGAGTATTTACAGGAATCCCGAGGACATTCAACGACGCCTGTGCCGATGCATAATAGATTTTTTCTTCTTCAAGAAAAACAATATCAGCCAAGCTGATAAAGATGTCTGAGAGAACATCCGCCCGTAGCTAACGGACGTCCAGGTTATGAAAATAATGCAGGGTGAAGCCAAAATAATCAAAATGGACTCAGGTGTAGAGGTGGACACCAGGGATATGGTCATCAACTAATTTTGACCTTAAGCCACAAAAATGTAGACCCACCGCTGAACACCGTTAAAGTCCAGACGGAACTTAGACGATCATTCAACATCTTTCCCTAATGTGAAAATCAGGATATAAAAATGAATGCAAGTCAAGGACGAAAGGAAGATCATTTTATCCACATTCTCGGCCATTCTTGCTAGATAGGTTTTACAAAAGAGGGGAATTATGGTTAGTTGCCGCAGCTGTAAATCAAAGGAGTAGTTGTATGTGCCGACATGTTGCAGCTCCCAAAAAGTTGGACACGTTGCGAAATTTTGCAAAAAGGAGAACTCAGCAAACGAAGGCGCTTCGGATACACCTTCTTGGATCACAAGAACACAGAGCGCAAACAGAACACACACCCCACTGTTATAACTGCGATGAGGACGGATATACGGCTCACCGAAGAGTTCCAATGATCGCCTCTCCTCAGAGGCAATACTTGTGAGACGAAAATGCCGCAGAGGGCCCCGAAGTGTGGGTAACCGAACAAATCAATTAATAACCGAAGGGTGAGCACACAGTTTTACTAAAGGGAACTAGGGGGTACTAAAGTAAGGCAGAATATAGGACAGTCATCCAGTGACTACCAGCACATTTACGTAACATTCACAATAGACGAACGCGGTTCGTAACAAATCTGTTCATTCGGCACTTCAACTCTTCAGAGCTAACAGTACAGACTCCCGACCAACGCGGCGTCAAGGGGAAAATT
This sequence comes from Tropilaelaps mercedesae, assembly GCA_002081605.1. Lineage (NCBI taxonomy): Eukaryota > Metazoa > Arthropoda > Arachnida > Mesostigmata > Laelapidae > Tropilaelaps > Tropilaelaps mercedesae. The sequence goes on along the minus strand of MNPL01017078.1, from coordinate 19,843 downwards.
ATACAAGGATTCGATTAACAGGGGGGGAGGAGGCGATAGGAAAAGGGAGGGGAAGAAGAGGGAGAGGCGACAAAAGAATAGCTGCATAATCTGCTCTGGAACTGCAAGAACGCGTACAAAAGAGCAGAGATTTCACTGAATTTTGCTAGGGCGGCAGCATTGAGGAGGCTCGGAGTTATAGTAAGCTCCGAAATTGCTAGACCTGCCCGCTATGCTTCAAAGTACGATCAGGACCTTTTTCCCGGCATGTGTAAGCGGCCCGCCGTACAGCATCCAACTGCAGACGGACGAAGTCTCTGATATATCACCACAACGGCTGCAGACAGTCTTGCCGCAAGGAACGCCATGAGCACATACAACCTGCCAACTGAAGTAATGCGCATAACTGCTTAAGAACAACCAGGCGTGTTTAGAGGTTCACCAGCGAGCTATTTCAACGAAGCCGCTTGCCGTTTTTATAAAAGAATTCGAATTTCTTTCTAAGGCTGGAAAATTAATTAGAAGAATCCCTCTACAGCCCAATATGAAAGCAGTCAGAAGCATTCTGGACGGGGCATACGGGAAATCCCCGAAAGCTCTGAAAAGTAGATATTAGGTTTTTTGGTACTTCTTGGCGTCCGCAGTGCGTTCACCTTAATGAAATGTGATTGTGCCCGCTAAAAATTTTATTTTTCGTGAAGAACAGATTTGTAATGCTGGAACACTCGTGCCACCAAACGACTGCAGTAGTTGTATAGGCCTTAGCCCTTCACTTAGTCAATAGAGCACTGGGTATGACAAGGTACTATTCATGGATCGCCCGGAGTTACTGCTTTAGCGTATAGTTTGGCATTCGTAGCTACAGCCGTGGGAAAGTTAATTTAAGAATTAGAGGGAACGAGGCCGTCAATAAGTGTATGAAGGCCTACGAACGGAAAATGCAAAGCCATACACCTGAAGGCAAAACCGTACTTAAAGCATACGAAAGTTAAATTGTGACCTTTTAGCCCTCTCTCGGTCGAGTTCGGTGGCTTGGTGCATTCGCGTGCGCCTTGCAACCGCAGGAGACACGTAGGTGCACGCGTTTGATCCCCGCCGGTGCACATTTACATTTATGGGCTCCGTCCTATGAAGCAATGCAAAAAGCGGTACCGTGGACTGTTAGGTGTTGGCTGATGGTCAGCTTTAAAAAAATATTTTTGATGGTCAGCCCTAAAGATAGGCCCCTCTCGGTTGTCGTCTTTATATCAGCGTTAGATCTCTAAATCTCAACACCACTGATACCCTATTTTGACTGACTGAGCATTGTGTATTGTACGATAATAGTTATTACAAAGAACCCCAAATGACTCGAAAATGATTACATTTAAAGAAAAAATTGTCAACATATTTTTGGATGCTTGCGAATTGAATCGAATTTTGGTGGGTTTCGAACGCCTTTTTCACAAAAAAATAAAAATTGACATCGGCATTTGTGAGAATCAGAAGAATTATCACAAACACGACAGAATTTGTCAAAATGTGTGAAAATTATAGTCCTTTTCAATAGATCGTTGCGACTTTCTCCGACCGTTTTCGAGATTAGCTGCCGCGTCCAACAAAGTTTTTGTGGCACAGTCACGAAAATGCGCAATTTAGGCCTTTGAAATGAATTTGTTCGATACAGAGAACTCTCTGTATATAGGTATGATTTGCAAAAAATATATCATTTTAAATGGTGCGATGATAGCATATTAATAGGGATCGTTTCTGTTATATCTTACAGACATAGGGGCACGCTACAATTGCGAGGAATGTGGAGCACGCTTTTCTCAAAAGCAACGTCTGGTGGCACATGCTAGAAGCCATAAAAACGAAAGGCCTCATAGATGCGGAGTGTGTGGAGTCGCATTTCGCCGAATTGAGAATCTTCGAGAGCACATGAAAGGTGTTCACGAGGGTATGTGATGACTTCAAGTGCTCTGGTTCTATATATTAGCGCACAATCAGTGTTCTATCACCTTTTCAATTGCTATACATTTTTTTACAACCTATACGCACTATATATCATTGGCACGCTTTGTTTCCGCATATGACTTCTGTTAAAACTTCGATGCATTGTGACACGCTATTAGCATTGTATCACAACATCTATTGAGGTTAGTTTCAACGACTTTGGAATATTTGCCAATTAAAAGTTCTCTAGCCAGTACTATGATTGGGTACGCACTTCTTTTGGACTAAACCTAAGCCAATCAAAATGACTGGCACTCTGACCAATTATTATACGAATCCAGAAATAATTAGGGCATTGCTCCTCATTGTGTTTTATAGGTCAGCGCTTTCATTGCACATTGTGCATAACCACATTTTCTCGAAGCAGCCATCTGAATAGACACATGAAAACGATTCACCAGTGTAGCAAGTAAAAACACCAGTAAACTGTGTGAGCATCCTGCTGATGTACTCAGAGACAGGTAAGCATCAATCATCACGGGATTTAGATGGCATTCTGCAAATGTGGTTTGGTCTTTTTGGCGATTATTGCTTCAGAGACTTCGATATATATTTTCATTCGTTTGACTTGACTGAATTCTCCTTTTAGTATTGCTTTTATCAAGCTTGCATAAAGTCCAAAGCTTGATTATTAGATATAATGTGTGCTTTAAATCAGCATGAATATGTCAAGTGTTTTTTGAGTACTGGTGTTGCGGCGCATCTCAAAAGTTTAGTTTGCAGGTATCATTTGGGCTGCCATGTCCGTGCCTAGGACAAGTGCGTTTAAGTGGACAAATCGTCATACTCTTCGAAACAGTGATGAGAGGCTTAAGAAGATTAGCACCTACTTGGTTGCTCGCAACAAGTCTGTATGGCCAACTGAGGAAAAGGATAAATATAGAAAAAGATTGCTTTGGATGCATCAAGACCACGCAAGCAAATATACATATACAGCGCCAGGAATCGCTTTTAATTTTTTAGTATAGTTTATGACAGGGTGTATGGATACTATAACTGTCGTCTATAATATTTGATAGCAACGTACATTTTACCATATGTACTGTGCATCCATTCATTTACAAATTTGTACAATATAAACATATAGGCAGTTGCCGTCCAGTTACATTTAAGGTCTTAGTCAGCTATTTTGACGTTCTTGTTCAACCGTTGCCTGAATAACGACGATTCGCTGCATGACAATCTACAAAAAACACTTTATTACGGGACCGAGGTTTCATAAAGACATTGTCAAAAGAAGGAAAAACATCTAATAAAAATGTGCATCACAGATCGTGTATGGCTGGGTGTTTGTTTGTCCTGATCCAGTAGTAACATACAAATAATACTTGGTTGCTAGGCATTGTTAAGGTTTCATGTTTCTTACAAAACAAAAATTTTTTCGTGTGCTATTACATTTGTTCGTTACTCTTACCTCATTAATAGGCTTCGTAGATCATTTAATTCGTAAGTAATTTTCTTATTTATGATGTTACGTGCTCCACACTTTTTGTTCATATTTTGAGAATTTTTAATGTATATACTGTACTGGCAGCCTGGAATACTCTTCCACGTGCCTGTTTATGCGCAATCATTTTTACCAAAGTTCACTCCAGAAATTCTGTAGACGCGATTTCATGTTGATGCAACTCACGCAGTGTAAGAGCTAAAAAAAATTGAAATTTCTAGGAAACAATGCAATTAAAGTGATTAACGCCTTCCATACTATGGTGACGCAAGAGTGTATTTTTATGCTATATACACTTTCTCGTTTTAGTTATCCACTCAATCGTCACGCAGCGTCATCAATGCAGCTACCAATACTCAATTAGATATTTCTTTTTTCTGATAAACAAGGACCTTTTGCAATTGTAACATAGGCACCATTAAGTTTAATTAAGACTTGAATAGAACAGAGCTGCAAGATTTAATTGACAATTAGTTTGCGAGTCGAAAAGGTCGGCTGATAATCCAGTGTATAGTGTAGTTCTAACGAGTTTTCGCTATTTGTATTATTGATATATGTACTATGTACGGTGAAGTAACAGTACCGAAATTTTTAATATATGTATGTATATAAAACGGATGAATAAATACCATGTGTACATAATTTTTCTTGCGCACCGTTCTTGCGCTACGCGAAAATATGATTAGTTTGCTCACTGTCGGTGACCTATAACGTAGTTACAGAAGTAATACTGTGCATTTTTTCAGCATTACCTCTGAAGCAGTACTACTATGTGGAGTTACAATTGATTTTCCAAACGAATCAGGTGCTCTCAATTTATTGTACACATTAATATTAGTTCATCGGTCAACGAGGCAATAATGCGTGACTTTATAATGAATAAATCAGCCAATATATATGCTCTCTTTAATGGGGCCCTTCTGAGCGGTATAAACATGTTGCTAATACTAAACGGTTACGTAGCTGAAAGCTCAGTAATGCGCAGTTGGTAACGAATATCGGGGGAATAATTAATTACCATTTGTCTTTTCAGTCAGCCTTAGCTCTCAGTTGGACAATGCAATTCGATGTTCAGCCCGTTGGTGCCCTTCAAATGAGGTACAAAAATGTAAAACGGGAATAGACCAATAGGCGAGCCTTGAGAAACCCCAAAGGGCAAACAAACATACAGAAAACTATATTCATCGTTGACTTTGACAGAGAACTATCTGTCCGTAAGATACTTTTTTACCTTGCGTAGAGCAAGCTTGCCAACCTTCAACTTACGTAGCTTCGACATCAGGAGAGAATGGGTACGCGATCTAACGTTTTTTAAAAATTGAAATATAAACAGCTTGGCCTGTTCGGTTTACATAAGCGCCGAATGTGTGCCATTAGGTGCCATGATAGACAGTTTCGTAGTCATAAATTTGCGTCTCCCTGATACTTACGGCCTAACCTCCATAGAAAACATTGTAATGTGGTAACTAGAGTTGCCTTTGCGTTACATGCGAGGACCTTTTGAGCCACAAGTCGGTCCACCTCAGCCTTCGATGTGTTTCTTTGCTTGCTAGCAAAAAAAGGCTTCAATTATTTTTAGAACATTGATCTGAACCATAGTCACTCGTCTTAAATACGCTTTCTGTTAAACAACTAAGATTGCTTTCAACAAAACCACTAGCTTTGGCATCATTGTAATCTCGGTCAATCTGTTTACTAAAATACATGAATAACTTTAGCTTTTAACGTTAACATTTCTAGTGGTTTATATGACTGCCAGTCATACCTTAGGGGGCCTTACCTATTTGTACACAATAGGTAAGAGATAAGAAACAAAATCTGAAAACCTGGGATAAAGATCGCGCTGTGGGCGCATATTTTTCGCTTGTTCGCATATTCAAGTTGGTGCGAAAATAAGTTTTACAAGTCGACTTGAGAGAATCCATGGTTATATTATTTGTTGTACATATTATCCATACAATTCCGTTTGCTCAACCCGTTTGGTACGAGCATCGGCAGACGACGCTAACCTGGACGAGCCAGGCACCCAAAATGGCCGCTACATTAACATACCACGGTTTAAACGGATTTGTTTTGGTTACCCCGAATGGATTATCCCGAATAACATACAAGCAGATTTTAAAAACAGGGATAAACACAGTGGGCCGACCGGATTTACGGCGCCGCAGAAATGCAGGAAATGTTCCTTTGTCCTTAGATTTGCTCCTTAGAGAGAAAACGTCTTCACTGGGAAGCGGACGGCAATTAATGCCCATGACCTTGCAAGAACCAGGGTCTATGTATGTCGGAAGCTGGCGAAGCTTCCGATTTCAAGATAGTGCTTTATCTGCTTTTCTGGTGGCATTCTTGCTCCATCTTTTTCGCGTTTTTTGTATTATGGATTTTTTATCAGGTGAACCCGAATTTTCGAGGCACTGGCTTGAATTGAGTGAGCGTCATCGAGCATACTGGGCGCTCCGTTTCCCCTTACCACCAGTCATGCATCGCTTCGTTCATCGGCTAGCAGTGGGCAATCTCATAAGACTTACCTCGTCTGAGGCCAGATTCCAAGCGTGGACGTTTTGTGCTCAAACCCCAGAATTCTATCTACGTTTCCTGTCAAACCGCTTCATCTTTACGACAAAGCAGGACTTGGAACAAAGCTTCCAAAAAAGCCAAGTTCTTCGCCCAAAATGTGCGAGTGAAGACTTGGTCAGGCCGGTCCACTTTAATCAGTCCCTCCAGCTGATTTAATAACGGGAAGCTTTGTTAAATTTCAGCCTTAAGGGCATCCAATTTGGCCTTCAAGGTGCGCCGTTTCACCATTTTATTAACTACCGCAATCGCTACGTACGCGGAACAGGTGATCGCGACGTTTCGACAGTGCTCTTTAACCTGAATCCGAAAGTCTCAGAACCCGAGGGTCCTAACGCAGTATTTATCGCATCAGTAAAATCGACTCGGTCGACCAGTTCCCCGTTTCCACCAGAGGTTCCTGGTCTCACTGCAGCAGAAAGGAAGTGTCCTCCACGTACAGTTGTCAGGCATTGTCGGTTACTTGAACCAACTTAATATTTACGTTGACCCAGTCGCACCAACAGATACTCAATGTATAATTTTCACTGTTGGAACTATCCGCAGTTTGTAGTTCATAAGCACGGTATTCGCATGCGCATGTTGTCTGCGTTACTTCCGCACGTAGAATATCTACGCATTTTATTTGCACATCCCTAGATAACGAAATGTTGCCTGTTAAGCAGGCTTCACGCTTTTAGTGTTCCAACTGTTAAATGTGCAGGCTATAGATCAACCGAGAAGCTCAAGGAATGAAGCATATGTGCGTGGTACAGCCATTTATAGAAATGTATTTAGCCATTAAGATCAGAACGAAGAAGAATTTCGGCTGACTAACGCGACAATCGTGCAAACGTCTTGCCCATAAACGGTCCAAATATGCGACACATTGTGCCACGTGTGTCGAACAGCCATAGAAAATAAATGTAATTTTTTTCGTAAGCAAAACGTAAGTATTGCTGAAGCTAAGCCTAACATTTCGAACAGGCTAACAGCTTTAAATTGATGATACCAAGGATGATCGCAAGGATTTCCTCATTGGCATTGATAACGTGCTACCAGCGACAAAATTTCATCCGCAGTAACAATTGTTACACCATTACGTAACACATATGTTTACAGCAATATTTAGCCAGTAAAAATTAGGAGCTCTCTCTGCGGATTTCCAAGAGCATGCCATGACGACCATTATCATCCACCGTTTTTTTTGTAAATTGGTTGTGGCGTACGCTGTTGCCGTACGCAAATATTGACCTTTGTATCACGTAAGTACGCAGATTGCCACGTTACGTGCGTGACCCATAGCATTCATAGAACGTGGGCTACGGACAGAGGCTGTTTCATTGCATTTTTTTTACTTATACTGTCGAAAGAGAGCACCCCAAGTGGGGGACGACGCCTCCACTTGAGCCGTCCTAAAACGCAATTCGTTTTGCTGTGAATAGTTTGGATGTTTCCACTTGCACCAGTGGCCGCCTCCCAGCGTGAATTGTCCAATAAGTTAACGTGCCCCAGCCGCTAACGCTGAACGTTGGTTCCTGTAAGGCAGATTTAGACGTCGGGGCGGGGGATAGTAGCTTTCCTTGTTTTATAAAGCTGATGCTTCACCGTAGGCTAAAAGCTATTGATCGAAGTTAATGGGTCCCCGAGGTTTGAGTGCACGCGTGCGTCTGCATATCTTGCACTGGAGCAAAATATAAATCGGTAAGGACTTTAAGGTTTCTGTAATTGACGGCGGAAAATACAGGTCGTATGTGTCCTCAACATATCATCTGCATGCAGTCATTCCCTTGCAATAATAAATATTATACCCTACGTTATACCCTACGGCCTTTAGATCTGAGTTCTAAAGTAAGACACGAAGCTCAATAAAAAAGAAAAAACACTTGAAAAGTGCCTTTGAGATTCCCGAGCTCTTCGCTACAAGTTAGGCTCAAAAAAGGAGAGTTATGTGTAGTAGAGCTAACATGCTTGGTCATGAATTTGTGCTTTTATAGTTACTGAGATCATTTTATTATTACAATTATTAGTTTTGTATTTATTGTTATGGTCATCATTTAAAATTCGTATTCTTTATGCTCATTGTTGTTATTACCCATCTTCTCATTTCTAAATCGTATTACCGGACTCACTGTCATTACTGATGGAATGCTTTCACATCCAACACTCTCGGCTGACCAACTTGACATCACGTCCAGCGTGAATTCCATGAACGTGATTAGTTCTATGCAATAGCGTCTGTCACCACTAGATTCGCGATATCATGCTAGATGTTGTCCTCGAAATCATTTGCCCAATGGGAATGAAGCGACATTCATCGAATTATCACTTCTTTCCCATCGGACGCAGTCGATCTCCATCTAAATCCAAACGCCTGTTTGCACCGATCCTCTTTGGGCCGATGTTTTCTAAAGCCCGAACACTCTAAGCAGGGAGGATGGAGCCTCCGGTGGCTATTGTCTTTTCTTCCTTGCGCGCTACCCCTCTGTCGCTATAGTAGCCGTCGTATCTCCAGCCAGTACTACTTGATCCATGAATGCGATGGGGATAATTTAGCGTATAAGCCTATCAAAGTCGCTTATGGGCAGCTCGGCGGACGCTAGTTGCCTACGCCAGTTCTTCGGCTTCTTCGGGCTGGAAAAGCATTTTGGCCAGTACTGCCGCAAGTTTCGAGTTACTTTATCCTGCTGGAAGAATTCTGCTTTTTGAAAGTACGATCCGGCGGGTGATGTAGTCTCCTTTCGATATATGAACGGTCGCCTCTTCAAGTTTACGGACTTAGTTGTGATAGTGTGCTGGGCCGGTTCGATATATAGCTAATCCTTCGCCAGGTCGTAGATCTGATTGTTACAACGTCCCAAACGAAATCCTCCCGGCTAGGAAATTTCGGCGTATTTGGCCTCTTATTGTCGGACTCAATATACCTTGAGTGAGTGAGGGTTGAGACCATCAGTTACATTTTCGTGGGCCTGCGGCCGGGAAATTTGCGTTCCAAATCCAATGCGTTAACTTGCAGTTATTCTATGCGTCAGCTACTGTAAGTTTTACACACTATAGGTACTCTGATTACTGCAGCTTGCTTAGCAGGTTTCTGTAGCTGCTCTTATGCACCGCGGGCAAGAATGGCGCCTTCAGCACCAGGTCGTATGTAGCGGCATCGAAGACATCGCTATAACGGGATCATGGCAACCTTGTGGAAGTACCTTTGTAAAATGTTTCTCTCGCCTCGGGATAAATTCATGCAACTGTTCGACATTTCGGGCTACACGGGTCGGCTTCATTCACCGTTATCCACTTATGATGTTGCCGATGCTGTCAATACTTGTCTATAAGACACCGCCAGGCGTCTTGTCGAGCCGTCTGCATGGTCTTCCTGGCGTGATTTCGCTGTTCTGACTCAATATTGACCATGAGCCCATTGACTGTATGCCCTATGAACGACAAACGGCTGTAAATTTACTCTTTCCTCCCACATGTAGGTCTAAGCCCTTATTGCCGCATTGTCAATGGCCGTTTGTCGTCGATGATTTTTGTTATGTGGTACGATTGCGCTGCGGCAGCATACGCCTCAAATATGCCCAGCTCATATTCGTAGAAAAGGCCTATCGGCTTGTGGTCACTCGTTCACTTAACGATCTATCAGAGTGCATACATCTTCAAGACGGTCTCACGCGTTCAATTTTTATATTACGCGCAGAGCTAGTGAACTTAGTTGGTACCCTAGGCTGGCTCAGTGAACAATTCAAATCGCTTATTGGGTCTGTAATTTGTACCAAATTGAAAAACGCTAATCGACTTGGATTGTGGCCTCGACCTGGGCAGCTGACGAGGCCGGCTGCTCAGCCGCGGCTTAGCTTAAAACTGCACCGGGAAATATAGGGCCACATCGTAAGGCAGCTGGAAACGCGGTTTTTCAAGATGGCAATGTTTGTTGTACCTTAGAAGACAGAAAAATGCAACAGTCTGTGGCAAAGCCGGAAGCGACTAGTTTGAGTGTGTAGGAGTGAGGAGGTGTTAAGGGTCCATGAGCTGAGCGTTTACGGGTAAGCTAGCGGATGTAGTTATGGGCTCGTACTATACAAGGATGTTATAGGGTATTATTGGTATAATTATAAATCATACACGCCAAGGCTGCATCGAGCTGTTGCTCATAAGCATTTCAGTGCACGTATATTTTTTTGTAGTACCATGACGATAATACGGTGGGACATATCAATCGGCTCCGATTCACACAGTGTAGATTTCAATAAAAAATCACCCATGTTTTCGGTCATTTTCATCAAAACCGAGCAAATGGTGACGACACAGTGCTACTATCTAGATTCTATGTACATCTTGCCACAATAAAGCGCCACCTGACTAGTTCACAGAGATCACAGTATCCACTATAGCGGAGAAGTGATCTAGATGTTAGAGCATAGCGAATCACCCACTCGTAGGGACCCGCACGCTAAGACCAGGCGGAATACCTGCCACGTCTATCAGTAATGCCGACCGTTTGATTATCAGTTTCGGTTAGCATCAAGTGTCGTAATCGGCTAAATCGTCAAACAACTTGCCCTGTTTTGTAAAGCATGATGTTCGGTATGGCTAATTTCTTATCGCTTTTTAAACTGTATGTCAAGTCGAATATGATTGATAAGTCTAAACGTGCTATCACAATCGGGCAAAAACCGGGAGTACAGTGAAGTACGTATAGGCGACAGCTCCATGCAAGCGTTTTGCGATGCATTATTTATTACTGTAGCAGTAATAACAGTCATTAACATTATATATATATATATATATATATATATATATATATATGCTCACGGTGAGAATAGGGGTGTAATGGCTGACAGCAGTAGGACAAACACAAATACCAATTTTACAATTGCGATGTTTCAATGTGTGGGGTCTTGTGACCGGAGGAGATACATGGGTCCGATCCCCGCCGTTGCATATTTACATTTATGAGGTAATGCGTCCTACGAAGCAATGCACAAGCGGTACCGTAAGCGTTCAATGTTGGCTGATGGTCAGCCCTGAAAAAGCTTACCATATTTGCTGGCAATCGGCCTCAACTGATTTTGTAGGCTACCTCTGACGGTAACTATCGCATTCCGTGTCAATATACTATAATGAACGAGTTCTACGGTCGCTTATGTTTGTGCGCTATCAGTGTACGGAACTTAACTGTATGTAGCATTCGTCTACTGTTGCGGATAAAATTGAAATCTTGAGTTCTTCTTTATGCTTCATTTTAATGCTGGTTTGAAAACCTGGTTGCTACTAGTGAAAGCGTGTTCCTGTGGAAACGGGTGTACGATGTGCAATATGTGTTGGTGTTTACATATGAAGTGCGACTACCAAACAAGACCTTCCCGTAATTTCATAATATGCACAGCCTCCGAAAATTCAACAGAAGCAACCTGAGTACCAGCACTGAACAGTATGCAGAAGAAACTTAGAGGCGTTCCATATTTGCCGTTAAAGATTGTTTAATTTGAATGGTGCTTGTCCTAAACAACATACAATAAATACCCCGCTAAATTAGCAATTCTGGAACTCCTCACCTACAAGATGCGGACATGGGCTCGTTGGAAAGCGCTTCACCTCACTTAACGAACTCGGCAGTCCAGTTCTACACTAAATCGAAAGAACGAGTGGTTAACAACAAATAAAAAAAGAAAACGGGAAAAGCGAAAACTACTGTTCTAATGAAGACGAATTACCATTCGGAGTGGGTACCCCAACGACTCTGGCCTCCAAAACATATTGAAAATTCACGCACACAACGCCATTACGACGGGCATTAATGACTTTCTGCTTACCGATACTGTGCGCGATGGGCTGAAATTTGAGACGGGTTTATGTTTTTCTAACGTGTTGCGTATACTTACCGTATTTCATATTTATTATACATAATTCTTAAATTTCTAAATGCTGCAAGCGTATCGGGAACATGCTTAAACTCTAATAAACGAATAGCATTGATAGCATAGATAGTATGTTCGCTAGATAACTAAGTCACTGCTCTTGGTTGCTTTGCAGCGGAACGCGCTACAAGACAAAACTCGTGTGTTAACTGAATACCCTTAATGTCAAGTTTCGCAAAGCTTAGCACACGGCAACAAAACGTACGCTGTGCTAATCCCATGGCTTAGTCCCATGGCCTGTAAACGGCCGCATCCGTTGGCATAAACCGCATTTACTGGCCCGGCAGGAGGAGGCCGGCACAGCTGTCAACGCTGACCTTTCACAAAAACCTTACCTCCCTTCATTCTCCTGAAATGGGTATGATAAACCAGCAGACCTCAAAGCCCAGGTCGAGGAAAGACTTCTTGAATACGGTTGTGTTCGTGTCGAGATCAATGCCGCATACGAACTTCCCAGCGTTATCTACTTCGGCAAAGTAGTACAAAACCCCGTTGCAGATAAGGCAACTTGAGTGACGAACACAGCCGACTAAACGATGACGTCTGTCCTCAACGCCGTTCTGGGAGGTGACGTAGTAGTACGGCGGTTCGGTGTGGAACGTACTGCGAAAGACAAACCGCCCCCGGTGACTACCAATGAGCGCCATATTTTCCGGTGCCTCCTGCGTCTTCACGGTCTGAACGGTCATCGGGTCCCCAGCAGTAAACGTCAGTTCGTGCACCTGATGTCTTGCCAGTGCGATGACAACCGTGTCGCTCTGCATCTTCCTAACGTAGTCGACGTGGACGGCTATGATAAACAACCCTGAGTCGTACCTCACTACGATCCATGGAACTGACAGGTCGCCGCTGACGTGGGCGACTTTCGTGCCACTCATCGACTTCTGATGAACGACGTAGATTTCGTTACATGTGTGGAAGAACACGTGTCTGTTGAAAACCCGTGACCCCGTGATGGGGCCGTTGAAGCCCGCGATCTTGCTAACTAGCTCGCTCGTGGTAAGTAGACGTACGTCGACGCTCGCCTCAACGGGGATGTAAAGGTGGTCTCTGGCCACGACGCTGCTGCAGATCGATGCTGGAGTACCGTCGGTTGGGCGGCCAGCCCACAGAGGACGCGCTGAAGGTATCGATACAGCAGCCCAGTGCCACCGTACGAATAGCCTGGGCCCAACGACGGCCGCCGAGCACGCCCGTCTTACTCTGGATGCTCCCGAAGCAAGAGACAAACTCGGGTCCGCGAGAAGCCTCTCCCGCATCCTCCATACGATTGCCGACTCTTCAGCCCCGGCGACGCCCGCCTGGCACAGGCGGCGTTTCAACTTGAGCATGGTTTCGCAGGGCAATTGGACACACCGGAATATGTCGAGCACCAGCTCGACGTCGGCGGTCGAGCTTCCCGACGCCCAGAGAGCGTCGTCGTCCAGGCAGGTATCCGCGTTCTGCCGAAAGATATTTTCCATATCGAGCGCCACCTCGGTCAGTTTGAACCGCTTGGCGGCAGCGTAAATCTCGATGCCCAATCCATTTGTGATCTGGATAGGTTCCCTGGTGTACAGGTGCTCCAGAATAACGTCGGCGACCTGGGTGGATACGTCTAGACGGAGTCTGTTCGAGAAGTCAACATTCGATGTGTCGTACGAGCGGCGCAGTCCTGCGAGTTCGCGGGCGAAAAACTCCGATCCGAGCTCGAGAACGCAGCGGTGGGCGGCTCGAACTTCCCCATTATTTCGCACACATTCGATTTGTACGCAGTCCGCTTTATGCAACTCTCCCGGGGAACGGCCGTGGAGCCGCTTGACCCGAGATAGTAACAAGTGTCCGAGACTGGTATGACCGAGAGCCATGGCGAATGACTCTGCCCGAGGTATATTTGTGATTGCTGAGGAATCGCACCTTCGAAGGTCCGAGGAAGGCTGTCAGAGGTAGGGCTGAGTGGGGTGGTGTACTTCAGGATTTTAACACGGCTTAAAATGCACTTCAGATACCAGCGATAGCACAGGGATTACATGCGGATGAAGTTTTGTACGAGAAGTTTCTCCACCCCCATGCTGACCCCCTAATTTATGCACTGGCCGAGGATGACCGCTAGATCGTTTAACCGTATTTAGGTGTGAAATATGTTGATCAACGGCAGAGCAACGCATTGAGATTGTCACACGGGGTAGAATACAACTGAATGTCGAACTTTGTAGGACTCTGGTTGTGATGTCGCTAGTGTAGACATGAAAAAAACAGAATCTACCGAGTTGAATAATGACGATTCTGAATCTGCATATCATCACAAAAATCCGCACAGTAAATGGCACCTTGACCGGATCGGGTGTCGGGTACTTTCACCAAGATATCGTCGGCAGTATGTCATTCGATTTGTGTACATTCGACAGATGACACCGGTATGAGTAAAAGCTACTGACTTAGTTCCAACGACAAATAACATTTAAAATATTTTGAGAGGAACTGTGATATCACTTCGCATGTGTGTGCCATAGGAAAAAATAGTTGTCTCCTGCCAGGGGATAACTGACTGCTTAAAGCTAACGTTTTATTAAATAGTACAAGTTGGTCACGAGAGTGATACCGAATTGCCCATAGCACGATAAACTGAAGGTAGTAACATGGGCCAGTAATGAGAACGCGTATTTGGCCTTGGAGCACGTTGTTTTCTAGACTCAATATTTTTAATTGTTCCAAATTAACAAGCCGTCGTTATTTAACCGCCGGTATAACAAAACTAATGAACCGAACCTATATACATTAACCTTCTGAAATTTCAGGTTTACGATTGAATTCAAAAAAGGATAAACTTGCTAAAATAGAGTTTTCAGTATGGGCTGCAACTTCTCAATTATTTCGATAACGTCCGCAATGTGCGGGTTGCTACGGGTTTCCAGCCATGTAGGGTTGCTATTAAAAAAGAGTACGTGAGTACGCGGGTTTGATCTTCGCCGTTGTACATCTACATTTATGAGATAATACGTCTTACGAAGCAACGTGAAAGCAGCACCGCAGGCGTCGAATCTTGACTGACTGTTAGCCCTGAAAAGAGTTCAAGTTGCAGTGCCAGCGGCCATTTTTCATCGAGTTAAGTTTAGTGTTCGTTCCACATTTTTCCTAATTTTGGAATTTCCGAAAAGGAGAAGCAGGTGAAGGTCGAGCATTGCCTATAAGCGTATTGCAATTGGGTTATGCCGCTTAGAAGCCGAACCCTCTCACCGATTTCAATATCACTAAGCTGTGTCGATAGGCTAAACATCAGACAGACTCGTAAGAGCACGTCCATGTGGTATTGAAATCCATAGTTACATCTTCTCAGACTATGTGAACCATTTACGCAGATGCTAGAAAGCTTAATTACGGATAAGGCGATATCGATCGACTTTGACTTGAAGCGTCAAATGTTCGACTATTCTTTAATTTAGGGATCGCGAGAGCCTGAGGAAACTCAGACAGCCCGCACAAGCGACGTGTTATGTCGGAAGCGACCATCGGGCTTCAGGCCGATTTGAGCGTACTAGCTTTCATCACTGACTTTGTTACGCTGGTTTTTTCAATAACCCGAATAACTCTGTGAGCTTGCACAGTTTGTCGCCAGGGAACCTATACAGTGTGACGAAGCATCAGTAATCGCAATGAGTAACTCTATGAAAAGACTCTACTCGAAGAAACTTGAAATAGATGGGGCATACCTTGAAAGCGAGGCTGCAGTGAACGTCTGCGGAGACTGTCAATCAGGCCGTTGACTGCTGAGGGATGGAAATATTTTTAGTGCGTAATGAAACTTATGTTTTTTATAGCGCTGCTACGTCGAGGTTGTTCTACTTTCTGCAACGGGGAACGGCAATTATGACGCACTTTAGAAGACATATGCTTATAAAATATTGGCATTGGTCATTACAAACATAAATACAATTTTTTTGTGCTACCGACACTCCACAATTTTGATTTTAAACCCATAGTGGCTTAGTTTTTTAAAAATCTTTCCTGTTTTTAAGCTTTTCGATTAAGTTTTCACTGCCAGTGTACAGTAGTCCTGAATTTCTTTTGCACGCGCTCTTATTCATTAATAGTCTATGAAATTCGTTACCGGCATACAAGCAACTGTTCTCTATGGCATTACGAATATGCTTGTCAACCTGAGGCGCGAGGATAAGCGGGGAATAAAAACGCACAACCTCGGAGATACTCTTAGTAATTTAGTTGCCATATCGTAGTATTTTACATAACCATTTTTTAGGTATGAGTGCGCAATTGTACTTTTTCAATGATTCTCTTAAAAGCGTGTTAATTTTCTTGAGCCCTGCGTCTTAGATTTGCGAAACGGGGAACATCTTGTCAAGTAATCCACCGTCTTATTGCTTTCATGATCGGCAAGATACTGCTAAACCGCCATTAGGAGTTTGCACATCGCGTGCTAGAAGCTCCGGTTCGTTTCCGTCGTTGATGTTTCACGAATCCACCCAATTATTCATGGAATGCATGTTCACACACGAAATCCATAGACCTAAGTGGGATGAGATCCATAGGAATGCCTCTGCAAAACAAAAAAGAAGAAAGCTTTTTTTGGGGACAAACGGGGTTCTCAATTTTTTGTCATTATACGTCACAATAAATATGTATCATGGCTGAAAATACATAATCAAAACACTCTTTTTCCAACCATACGGGAGAAAGGCAGATCTTCGTGCGATCATGTTTACGTACAAAACTGTACTTATAGATGTCGCCTTACTATTTTAATTTTATTCTCGATTTTTGCAGGCGACTCGGCCTGCATACAAAATGCAGACGGCGTTTACTTGAACGCAAACTTTTCACTTTGATTTAGAGCAGGAGTCATGGAAAAAATATTAACCATGTTGGAGTACACAAGCTGAAATGAAAGAGAGAAAATACGAGCACAAAACAACAACCACGTACTACCGAATATGTTTTGCACCAATCATGTTCTCCCCTTATCCGATAATCTCGATGGTCTCCTCTATAGAGCCTTTTGCTACTTCGTCGACCCACCTTTTCGACTTGCGAATTGGCTTATGACGGTGTCTCGTACTGTAATGCCTGGTGAGGGCGTTCAAGCTGTTACTCGAACGAACTCAACAGACCGATGCGCCTGGTTGCTCAATCTTATATAAGTTTCGGTTCGAATATTTCCATGAATACCAGCGGTACTTTTTTCAGTGTGTTGGGTACGCTCAAGGATTCGGCAATTGTTCATAGGCACAATGTCACAACACAACTAGCTTTGTCGAAGAATCTCAAAGTCCTTTCCACGTTTCAGGTTACTCATCATTCTGCTAATATTGCACTTTTATTCTGAATTCGTACCACTCTCCCAAAAACGTTTCTGGGCTTTGGAAAGTGCGTCTTTTCGACATAAATATTGAAGTGCCTTTATTATTAAGAACATGGTAAACTAACCGTCTCTCGTCACTAGAAACAATGGCCCCAATTAGACGATTATAAAATTCCCCCAAGAGTGCGCCGGTCTGGTACTGCAATCCGTTGTGCGCCTGCAGCCACTTTCCCTTTTATGCTAAAATTATTATAAAAGCACGCTAAGAACGCGTGCTGTTTAAATTGTGAAAAGGTTAATTTCTGCACAACAACCTGTACGAACGAATATATGTTCAATATGCGATGCCGGACGTCGCGGTGGCGTCGAACGTGAGCCCAAAGATTCTAGTAAGGCACTATTGACATTATTTTGAAGCTCCAAATGACTTCTCACTTAATCATAATCATTAGGTCATTTGCATACTCTATGAGAGTTAATTGTTTTGATCTCTCACGGTCCCTGAGAACACTATTGTAAGCTGCGTTCCAAAATAACGTACCTAGAACAAATCCTTGCGGTATTGTCCCGCTGTAACTTCTAGCCCATAATCCTCGTATATGAATCCTCTATTTTGCAAGCAGGAGTTAATGGTTCGCACCAAGGTTCGGGGGTTCGTTTGCGTCGTAAAGTATCCTGAATAGTTCACATAGCACCCGTTCCCCGCACGCGAAGCCGCGAACGTCACTCAGGCTAAGAATTACAATGTAATCAAAGGTTTTAGCAGCTACTGAAGGCTCAAGGTGCCTGTAGAAACCCTTATTTTGTATGAGATGGTCACAGAAGAATATGGCGATTGAAGACGAAACAAAAAAACTTGACGCGACACCAGAAGCTGGAATTCCAATAGATCGAAACGATAGCAGTGGTTCGGAGGCGGTGTAACGCATACGGACAAAACCATTCTGGTGAAGTCCTGGCAGATGGATGTCCAGGTGACACTCGTCCTATGTAGAGCCACCATTCTGCGGTGGCCGCAAGACCGCCCATGAGCACTGTTCTCTTTTTTCGCTGGTGAGCACAAATTCTGTAATTGTCACGATCAAACCATTTGAGGCCGGTCAATCATCCGTGGTACGGTCTCTCTAGCCTCTGACTTCGCCTCGACAGGAAGTAGAGGAAGCTTTTATTCCCCCGCCCCTGTGATTAAAACGTCTTTTCTGCTTGCAATTTTTGCGACGCTATACCCCAAAAGGGTGTTGAGCAACATGCCCTCTAGCGGCTTGTTAGGCCAGACATAACATGAGTGTATTCTTCCCATTACAGCCCCGCCGTGCATTTCTCAATGTAGACCTCGACGTTGAGCTTTTTTCTTACACAGCTGCTCTGTCAAGGTAGTTGTTTTCCTCGCTAGACTACAATTCAATGAGTGTAATTATTTAGTGACTATAACGCGGCTCTATCCCAATGCGATAAATGCTGTTTTTTATCGAGAGTCTCAAGGCGGCAGGCCCGCTTTTCGTCAGCGGCGACGACTCAGCGTTAAGTAAAACGATTTAGTTGTGTTTAGCTTCGCGATTCTGGTATACTAACGGCACTGTGAGGGATAGCTTAGTGATTAAAAAGTGACTGTAGCCCATACGCAATATGAAATAAGAAGAAAAGCCAACAATTTCGCAGATAATTTTTTGTCGGAGATGGAAGTTGTGTGAAGGCACTGTCGACAAAAGCATTATTCGAGTGCTTTCAGGAAACAGGGCTCTACCACGACTCCGAAAAACGGACGGAAAACGGTCGAGTGCCAAAAATACTCGTTAAAACGGGCGTGTATTTAAAAACGAACACAAGTTTTTTCCCATCATTGCAATTCATGCGGACACGAATTAACCAAATACCTACACTTGCCTATTTTAAGTTTTGTACTTAGAGAAATAAACACTCGTTTACTAAAATATAATTGTATTATAGTATCGGATTTTCGGAGCGTAATAGATGGGCTAAGCAACAAAAAATATTTTTCGAACTCACTTTTTAAAGATAAGTAATCAATTATTGTGTATAATTCAAGTTTATCGTAAGGGAGGATGTTTTATCCTTCAACGGGTACACTCTCCCATTTGTCATTTGACCCAATTTGTTTAAATGAACGGGAGTTATCAAATAGGAAAAAGTGCCTTATCGATCACTTATTTACTTGGCGGACCGGACAGCGCTGTTAAAGAATACGGGCCTGTTTGCTCTGCCCTAATACAATGTTATAGTATAAAAACAAAGACAGTAACGAATGGTGTGATGATCGGTTGGTGAAGTTTTCATGGCTGTGATTATTTATATATGGATTGTCTATAAAAGGTCAAAGTATATCAGAATGTGCGAGCGGTATGCTCGGACATGCCCGATGGCAAAGAGCATTTTCCTTCGAGGCGAAAAGGTATTAAATAGCATTAGAACGTGTGATTGGTATTTAGGGCACAGCCGAGCATGTTAGAACCTTTACGACTATTTTCTCTATAAAACTTATGATAAAGAAGATATTTTTTGTAAAAGGGTCTCTTCTTGAGTGACTGAAAATTCCCGTAAAGGCCGATGTCTAATTTAGCGCAGCAGTCTTTGGGAATGAATTTGGAAAAGCTTCTGGTAACTATATATATATATATATATATATATATATATATA
>MNPL01017074.1:5426-50734 GCA_002081605.1 Tropilaelaps mercedesae | reverse complement strand
CGGTAGCAGTTTTTGCATTACTTCGTAAGACGGACCCCATATAAATGTAAATGTACACCGGCGGGGGTCGAACCCGTGCACCTACGTGCTTGAAGAACAGGTAGACAGAGTCACACCATAGCACCATCCGCCTTAGATTCGTGGAACTCTGACTAGCTGATCAATACTATAGAGCCTTTAGCCGCCTTGGTACCCGCTCAGCACACGAGGATTTTCTTGGTTACCAAACCATTCAAATAGGTATGTGTGAAGTATTTTCTTGATTCAGAACTAAATTTAGTTCATCTTAGGTCGGAATTTGTAAACGAATATTGATAAGTTTGATGTATTGATTTTTATATAATGTCTGTACAGTCACTCCCGTTTGAGGGCCGAACTGTATATACAGCACACGTCTTTAAGGTAAGTTTTTAAGATATGTAAATACCTTTTCATTGGATCTCTTCTTTTTCTCATATTACACGAATACCTGCGCATGCTATGCACGCCGCATTTTCTGTTCATACTACACATGTATTCCTATTGTAGCTGTCACTATAGAACAATTATATGGTGCTCCTGCTGCTGCTGTTTTCACGAAAACACACCCCGGCGATAACCCTCTCGTTGGGTAGATGACCTTATGTTATTACAGTACAAATCACTATTGAAATGTAGATGGCGTTGAGATTAACGCAGAACAGTTTTATAGCGATGATATCCCTGAACACCAAAGTGCTATTTGATAACTATCATGCAAACAACCGAAACACGCTTCTATCAGCTATTATACTTAATCATGCCATCGAGCAAAATCTATGCATTATCATCGTACCGATGTTGATATACATACATATACATTTGACTCTGTTTCGTACGTGAGGCTTGAATCCACCTCTACAATAGAGGATGAAAAAGCCTGACCGCCTTGTGTGACCGGTGTATGGTAAATGTGAGTTGTTGTTGGTTTGCCTAACGTAGCCGCCTGATGCTTAAATGAACAGAAGGCAACGATTATTCATGAGAATGCCTCACAAAAATAAAAATCTGAACGTATTTCTTCCTGATAAATATTATTCGTTCCAAGAGCTTTACAATATGCATGCAGTATATGATACACAAGGCTATTCACGAAAAGAATCGGTTAGTATGTGTTCTATGTTTGTATGTGTATGTACGAAGGTATTCATGCGTTAACAACTATTTTTACCTCTACAGTACTAATAAGGATATGATCAGCTGCCTTTATTAGATCTACACTCAAAAATCCGAAAATATAATTCTTTATGCCTGAGTTAGCCTTGTGGATTACATTCCTTTAGTACGCATCGGTTCGAGCAATGCTCGGTAATAACGGTAATTTATTCAGT
This sequence comes from Tropilaelaps mercedesae, assembly GCA_002081605.1. Taxonomy (NCBI): domain Eukaryota; kingdom Metazoa; phylum Arthropoda; class Arachnida; order Mesostigmata; family Laelapidae; genus Tropilaelaps; species Tropilaelaps mercedesae. The sequence continues at coordinate 49,385 of MNPL01017074.1, read as the reverse complement.
TTCGTTCTATGTCCTATTGTTTGGACAGCAAGGGCAGAATGGAAGCGAACGTTGTCCACGGTCACTTTTTTTTGTAGGGTGTGGCGTAGCGAATACCGGTCCTTTGGCAACTACATAAAGATCCATCGGCAACGCAGACAACGGTTCCTGTCTAACCACGACCCGAACATTGTTCATCCTAATAACCACAACTGCAATAACGACAACCATAAAGCGATGATGACGGGAATCCGAAATAGTGGCAGACAGAAAGCACATGGTCGAAACGGAACATTATTCAAAACGACAAAAAAGTACATCCTATATACAACGATTACGAGAAAACATGGACGTAACGTATTTGTGGTACTTTCAGAATCACTATATTGAAGACATCGAGCTATGTATTAAAACAACGACTGGTAAAACTTCGCTTTATTTATTGAGAATTTACTTTTGTTCAGTTCGTTGTGTTCAAAGAGCTAGATTCACTTCGTCTTTATATGTGTATGTACGTATGTATTGATGAACGTTTGTCTGTATATTCATTTTGTACATGCCTTTGAGACAACAAACGTAACGGAGCTTGTTCTTGTGACCAATAGAACAGAAATACAGTCTATTAATTTCTTTCTCTACGAGGGCTAATACTGCATGCCACCAATTTGAGAATATGGAAATGAAATGGCAAGTGCGATGCTGGAAAATCGGTTTTTTAGTTTGCTATTTTTTAGGTGCGATATCTCGATGGCGCGTGGAGTCACTTTAGGCGGTGTCGCATGCAGTAAAACCGCGGTGAGATACGAAGCGTCGAAAAACTGGTAAAGAAATCTTTTTCGTCGGAGGCACAATCGCGAACGGCTAGAGGGACCATGTCTGACATGTGATGAAGGCCAACAACGTTGCTCATGTACAGAAAGCTCTAGCCATCGATGAGAGTTATGTGGAGTACCAGGATGTGATCTGGTGGACGTATCCTACAATTTACCATCCAAATCCTCCACTGCCCCCACCGCTTGAAGCGCCACCTCCGGAGCGCCATCCTCCACCGGAGCCGCCCCCGTGGCCACTTCCATGGCCTCCGGACTTGCCTAATGAGCCACTAGGTGCGGTCTGTATGGTTGCCTCTCTGACATCTTGAACGACATACACCTGCGTATTAAATCACTTTTTAGCGTATGGTTGAAGAAATATGCTAACCATGATTGCTCACTCGGCCTCATTAAGGAGTGTTTATCCGTAGAAGCTGAACGAGAAATGTTGTACCAATCCTTTCCTAGATTTCGCTACAAAGGAAAGTAGTATCAGTGTATTTTGGCGGCGGATGGTTTATTTGTGTAACAATAGAAACCAGTTTAATTAGTTTGTCTACTTCACCTTGCCCTGCTGCGTCGAGCCACCGTGGCTCTTTTGCGGTGTTGGCGCTTGCTGCCAGCCCCCTCCGCCCCCACCGTGTCCAACTGCGGCTCCAACATGTCCTCCGCCGTACTGGATTGTGGCTTCTTTCACATCTTGTACAACCAGAATCTGAGGCAATAACGCACGGTATTCATGAGAGAAATAGGAACGCTCAACGCATGCACATGCCGTGAGAGAATTTTGGTTTGTTGATGCAGAAGTAAAGATAGTCGATTTACATTGTAAACGTGAGAAAAACTGGCTTTTCCTAGCCGTATTTGTTTCTTAAGCAAATCACTTGAATTTATGACGACTGGCAACATATGCGGTTAAATAATTCATGCGACAGGAGAATTTTTGACGAGTTATTTGATATAGCCGACGTCAGTATCATGTTACGGCAGATCCGAGGCAGCCCTGCTCTTGGCATACCCTAGCTTGCTGTCCACCGAAGCCAGCGCCGTGGTTTTTTGAAGCTTGTGCGGGTCCCTGTTGCCAGCCTTGGCCTCCGCCGCCTCCGTGGGATTTCTGCGGAGCAGGTGCCCAACCCGATGACGCCTGGCCGCCGAACGACTGCTTAGAAGCTACCGATTGCCGAGGGACATGTTGAATCGTAGCTTCCTTCACGTCCTGGACGACGTAGACCTAAATATATGTGGCCAATTTCAATTACTCACGAGGTTCAATGAGTAATCTTATTTTTTGCCGCCCGCTAATTTTTGGAAAATACCTTGAGCGTTAGTCAATACTCACTTAATTCACCTTAATAAAATTTACTTGTGTTCATGGTCTGCAAGATGAATGTGATGTTTAACAACTATGTCGATAGTGTACCATGATAGTAAGGAAATAAAAAACATCGTAGGTCGGGAGAAAAGATGTTCTATGCAGCGGAAGACTCCTTAGAGTCATTGCGACAACGTAGTTTTTTTCTTCCAAATGCTTATAGGCAGCTAACCTTCAAGTTGTCACATTAAACATACAGAGATGATGTTTTACACTTTTAGTGACAGTCGTTACCTTTGCCCGTTGACCGCCAAGCCCTTGGCTTTTGGCTGGGGCCGGAGCTGGGCTTTGCTGCCAACCCCCATTTCCACCATAGTTCTTCTGGGGAGGAGAGGCAGCTTGTTCCCAACCGCCACCACCGAAGCTAGATTGAGGAGCTGGCGCAGGAGGCCATCCCCCGAACGATTGCTTCTGTTGACTGTGCGATTTTTGCGCTGGAGTATGATGAATAGTTGCCTCTTTCACGGCTTCGATGACATATGCCTGCATCGAGGATTTTACAAAGTTAGAATAGGGTAATGATAAACACAAGTCAGCGATTATTATGTGAATTGCTCTTTAATATTCGTTCGTACAAACAGAAAATTGCAGCTAGCTACGTAATAGCGAGTTGCGTGGTAACTGTGCTACACCGCCACCTCTATGATTGCCTTCGGACCTATTACCTCCTTGGCCGTCCTTCACAACAAGGATGTTTCCCTTTTGAGTATCTCTAGAGTCTCCGGAACCATTTCCACTTTTGTGACCCCCACCGTGGCCGCTTCCGCGACCACCCCTGTATTCTCCAACATGGCCGCCCCCGTGACCAACCTATTTTTTTTAGGGCTGGCCATCAGCCAACATTTACGTCCACGGTAGCACTTTTTGCATTACTTCGTAAGACGGATTCCATAAAGGTAAATGTGCAACGGCGAAGATCAAACCCGTGCACCTACATGTCTCCTCCGATCGCAAGGCGCACACGAATGCACCAAGCCACCGAGCTCGATCCCGTGACCAACCTGATAGCCTCCACCATGACCCCCACCATGGCCGCCCCCACGCACTCCACCATGGCCACTTCCGCCATGACCTCCACCTTTGACGTCACCATTCTCGACATCACTTCTCGGACCACCTGCGTAGTATCCGGCTTGAGCCGTTCCTACAAAGAGGACGACGGCCACTACCTGCGATTAATGCGCGTTTTAAAGAGAGAACACTTTAGGTTAGGCTCGTGATAAAAAAAAAAACTTTAAATGTTACCAGTAGTCGTAAGTCCTGTATGGCCAGAAAGATTTCCAGATTCTACGTGTTAATTTCTACCGGTTCTAATCCTACACCCACAGTCACTACAAGAGCTACTAGATCACGTGCATACAATAAAATTACTACTTATACTAATGCAGGCCAGGCCTGATTAAGATTAAGCAGGCCACCTATGGCCTGTTTAATCTTTGCACCTAGTTTGTTCAAATATTTAGTATTTTAGTATACACAGTTGGGGATATCCTTTGTGCAAATGTCTTCACACGTAGGCACATATAAAAAAACAACGCAGCGATATTCTCATACTTGTGACGCTTTTCTGGAACTCACAAAGCACTTCATATTGGTTGTTGTTGTAGACCGTTGGTCTCGATAAGTTACAGTCGTTCATAAGCTTATATAGCTTCTACCCTCCACCACCGCCAGCTCCTCCCCTTAACGTTACACGGTATAGCACGAATGGGCGTATGCACACACACACACACACACACACACACACACACACACACACATATACATACATACACACACACAAACAAACGGACAAACACACGCAGTCATACACACAGTGGTGACAAAGAATAGCTGTTCTAGCTGAAAAGCAACATGGCCCGATGGCGGGCAAAATTCTCTGCTAACAAAACGCACAGATAAAAAACACACACATACAAGCAAGCGGAATGCCACAACACTGAAGACGCCATCTGACCTTCGCGGAAAGGAAAGAGGAAACACAAGTGCAAAATCGATCAAATGAGTTATTCCATCACCACCGAGAGAGATACTTGCACCACGGGATGCACCGAAGTTGCGGTGGTGGAGACGCAAATGTCTGAGAGTGACTGAAGGCAGGTGACGAGGGCAAGGAAAGTGGTGATGGATCCAGTGGCGGGTCGAAGGGACTCAAAGTGGCGAAACAGAAGAAGTGTGGAGGAGTACGTTTAGCATGAGCGTTGGGCTTAGTCGTTACCGGCGTTGTGTCCATTAGCAAAACGGAGCAGAAGCAGAAAAACGGTAAATATGAGAGGTCCGAGTGCTTTGCAAAATAAAGGTCGCCAGCAAGCGGGGATCGGAGGGGCCACCGGTGAACGACAGAGGAAAGACTGCAGCGCACAAAAATATGGAATAATACACCTGACATTGCACTTTCTACAGATTGGTTGAATGAGTGCATTATTCTGAATCATCTTCCAGATAATTTACTGTAAGTTGTGATGGAACCTACAGTATAGATTTAATTTGCGCGGGCGTAGGGCTGCGTGTGTGAGCGTGCGAAACCATGCATAAACATTATCATGATGTTCAAGCGACAACCTTTAATGAAAACTGCATAAAAACCGTAAAGATTAGAAAGCAGCTTACGTATTAGATTAAATATAAACTAATTTACGCCTCTAAGCACTTTACGTTGACATAGGTACCTCAATGAGAATATGAATTAGGCGATCTACCAAGAACAGAACAGCGCTAACAGTAGCAGTAGTATGTACAAAAATACGTGATCTACTTGAAGTTGCCCTCTCGGAAAGTTGCTCCGTCATAAAATGAGTAAACATTTCTATTCGACAGGTAACGCTGTCTTATCATTGCTCAGGGTTTAGTTACCATAGTCAACTCAGTGTCTTTGTGGGGTCCGTCTTACGAAGTAATATAGCAAGCGCTACCGTGAATGTTAAATGTTTGCTAATGCTCCGTCCTAAAAATATTTCAGATCCTAACACTTTCAGATATACTGACCAGCCCAATCTTACTTCATTTATGGAGAATAGTGTTATCAATTTAGTGGCACTATTCTGTACTGCCAATATCAAATGACCAATATTGAGCTGAAGCTATTGAGGTTCGAAACAGGACGCTAGTCTGATTCTAATGCTTGAAAGCTGACATCGAACTTCACCAGCAATCGGTTTAAATTGGGTTCTACCGATCAGTCCTACAAGATGGACATAGGGCAATGTACTTCTTAAGAAGGTCGAATTTAGAAACTTTTGCAAATCTGCCTCTTTTATGCAAGCTGATAATTTTTGCAGTGCGAAAGCCATTAAACACGATATGAGGCTTCCCTGTGCATCCCGATTTGATAGACCATTTTAAGTGGCACCTTCATCTTTTATTACGAACATAAAAATGTGCGTATATAAAATCTACGTAATAGTAATACATATTTTCTTTGCCAACAAACAGTAAGTAAGTGTGGGTTGAAAGCATTTTGTCAGGTACAGCACTTACGGCGCCGTTAGGATCTGACCGTTCAACTCAGTGAAAGCGTCAATTTTGATCATCATAGGCAGCTGACTCACAGGAGTGACTGTAATTGATTTCTGACAGCTCAAAACGATTATTTAGATGACCGATTGAGGTCCCATGCCGCGCTAATCACTTTGCTTTAGATTATCGCGATCACCTAAACGCATCTGGTAAATGGTGATCTAATAAGTATGTGAATGAATGGCCTGTAAATGGTTCTAGAGACGGCGAATCGCATTTTAATTTATAGGGCACGGAACCACGTACCGAGACGATATGTGTGTGTAAGACGGTATGCCACAGATGTTCGTTCGCTGTCATTTTCGTGAGTGACTATGTCCACGAAAACGTCAAGTGCAAGCATGTGGGCCAATGGACGTCTTTTTAGGCTTTAATATACACTCGTACTTCGCAAGCGGTATATGACAAAACAACGACTGTATTGTTGAGAACTGCGTGCCTGTGAAGTTTCTGAGATTAATAGCGACGATTAAAACACTTAACATTTAGCAATCGTGCATAGCTATATACCAATGTAAAACATTTAAAAATGGATTTTCATAGATTTCAAAAAAGTGTACGATAGCGTGCCTCGAAATAATTTATAGGTGGCTTTTCTAGAGAATGAGCGGATATTTGTGCACTTAAAACACTAGTAGTGTCTTCTTGAGAAAACAGAAAGCTTGGAAACATTTTCCGAATCCGCTTGCACTGGATAAGAAACAGAATAGAGAATTAAATTATAAAATGGCGAAAGCACGAGCAGTTATTTATGCGTTTAACCGGCTTTCAACATTGAGACTGAAGCTTTGCGCCTAGACTCGTTATGGTCTACCTTGTTTGCGGACCTCGAAGTTAAACAAACTGTTACTGATGGATTTCTTAACCAGATCCCTGACGGAATTTCAAGAGCTTTCAGTGCTCTACGCAAGTGTTATATTTCTTTAAAATTCTAAATGTAATAGTTGATCGTTGTAATAATCTGTTCTATTCATATTTGTTAAACAAATACTTGACAGCAACTCAATTGCTGTCAAGTACTTTACTTACTTGTAAGCCAATTATTTTCCTTCATACCTTTTTACCAGCCAGTTACGGTGTTCTGGCTCTAAGCCTTAGAATGTGACGTTTTGAGGCCACCGGACGTCACTTATGTTGATTCTAGCGAGTTCCAGTCAAAAAAAAACAGAATTTCAAGATATACCGAACAATTGTTGAATACGACAAAAATTCCAACGAATGAAGCTACAAACGGAAATCGGTTATTTAACCTTGATGATAAAAAACAAAGTACATCTTCACCAACAAATGTTTTTTTAACCACAAAAAACAGTGCGGCATGATGTTTATCGGAGTAGGTATGTCTCCAGCACGAGTCCACAAAAAACTATATGAAACAACGCGAAACGTCCTTTGAGACACATTATGTTTACAAAAGAGTCGAGGTCGGTGGCTGGGTGCATTCGTGCGCACCTTGGGACCGGAGGAGGCGCGTAGGTGCACGGGTTCGATTCCCGACAGTGCACATTTAATTTTACATGGGGTCCGTCTTACGAAGTGATGCAAAAAGTGCTACCGTGGATGTTTATTGTTGGCTGATGGTCAGCCCTGAAAATATTTTTTATTTTTATATTCATAAGAGAAGTTTTCTCAAAGAAAACACATTGATCAACAGATCTTTTTTGAGTTCGTATTATAAATGTTCTGCGGGAAAAATAAAATGCTTCAAAATCAATAAGTCCCTTTTAGGAAATAAATTATCAGAACAAATCAGGCTTAAAGGAAGCTGATACAAAATCGCAGATGGTTAGGGGGACGCTGCAAGGATGTTCGACACCAATAAAATAGCGTCTCAGTAAATCCCGTTTATATTACATGTCGTAACACTGCACTATAATTGTGGAAGGAGTGCGAAGCGAATGAAGGCCGCGAAAGTCGATATTTTTAATGCGCGAAAACAGTCATTCAAACGCTATTCTATATAACGGCGTTCCAATACAGATAACGTCTACACGGGGAGAAAGAGGGTCGCAACAACTGGCTTCTGAATGCATGCGATATGTCTAAGGTACGTGCACACAGTAAAGTTTAAATTTTGCTCTACAATTGTTGGGTTAAAAAATAATTAAAGAAGTCACAATATGCACCTGTTGACTGTTATATATATATATATATATATATATCTCACTTCACATTTAAATGAGTCTGACATGCATAGCAGAAATAAACCAACGGTTATCAAGATTATTTGTTTGTAGAAGAGTGAAAAAGACTGACGCAGAGTTGTGACATTCACTGGGTATTTACCAAAGCAATATAATATCACACAAGCACTGCGTTCATGGCTTAATAGACAACGGGCGTTGCAATGCAGACTAAGTCTTCCGATCGTAAAGCGGGCTTAGGCCAAATCTCAATAGCAACAGAATTTCGATTTATCCAACGTCCTACAGCCATTTCGTCAATTTTTTGTTTCTTTACGGTAAGTCATTTCAAATCCTGATGTTAGATGACAGTATTATTTTTATTTTCTTGCAATCACACGATCCGCTTGAAAATCACAAAATCTGGTCAAATATATCATTGGGCCCTACTACTACAGCTGTTATTTGATTTTTTAAAGGAAACACACTCCTTCCCTGTGTACTCAAAGATAGCGTGGGAATAACGCGCCTCTGACAAGTGGACCGGTATGGAGAGGATCGTTCTAGGGAAGGTTACTGAAGGCACAAATTCAATAAATAAACTTCAAAAACAATAAAAAATAAATACAAAATTGCCTACTTTGTGCAGCTCACGAAAAATGTATGTAAAAAAGACAGAATTTGTCTTCTCGTAGGAATTAGCCGCTTCGCGCATGTCAAGTCCCTCACAGGGTTAAACAAGTAAACTAACAGTATAGCTAGTCGTACAAGGGACTATTTTACTTTTCGTTTATGCGAGCAACTTTGGTTCTTTCCCGCGTTTTAACGAATAGGTTAATGTTTAAATAGGCTGTTAGCTACGCAAACGAGTGAACGGAGTTAAACAACTGTCAAAAACGGGGGAATAGCTCACGCTCGATATAAACAAATGACTAAGGAAACCTGCAGTGTCATTGCATCAATAAAATGACGACTGTGTTCCGATGAGAATCAAGCTAGCGCTGGGAGTCTTAGTACTGTAACATTAATATCTTATAGAAATTATAGATATAATCGTCTTAGATATTTAACAACGGGAGGCTAATGAGTCATTTTGGTGACCCTGAATACACGCCATCTGGAAGACACCAAACAATATAACGGCCATCTACGATTACCTATTCAGCGTGATGAGGGCAAATGTCAGGAGGGTAGATTATGATTCACCTGAAAATTCTCAACTTCTGTAACGCATTTTAAACTTCTTTCCATCTGTGACACCAAATGAAAATGCTGACTGATCCTCGTGTTCAAAAGATGTTAATAAGCTTCTATAGACCGATGCTATAGTGTGGCAGAACAAAAGTTCGAAAAATTGAAGTCAAACACTTAGGTAAATGGCAAACAGCATGGCATCAAACATGTTCTCATAGGTAGGAGTCAAAGTATCTTAAACCGCTAAGCCGATCAAACCACTGATCGTGTAACTATATTCTTTTTCTCATACAATAAAACTAAATTCTTCATTTACCTATTTCGGAATTGTTCATACAGAAGAGATCCGCCTTTGAACGCTGCTAGCGTCTACAATATATAGCAGTGTCCTCAACTGAACATCAGTTTCGATTGCATTTAGCCCTGTTCGTTAAGTATCATTTGCAGATTTGTGATTTAGCTGTTTAAAATGGATTTATCGACAGCATCAGCTAAGGGAAACATATATGACAAGAGAAAAACAGAAAAAAGAGAACGAGAAAAGATTAACCTGGCAAAAACTTTTTTGTCCGTGGTTTGTTTGTTTGTGGTTTCTGATATCGTTGCTTTCGTCGTTTTCACTGTTATTGTCAGTTGGTGGTGTATTTGGGCATGCGTGTGTATCTGTGTGCTAAGTGTCCTGTGAGGACCAGTCGGAAGGTCACAAGATGCTTTCTTAGAAACGCTGTTCAAACAAGGTTTTCCTTTTGATAGTAAAAAACGTCTAAATAAATTTACGATGTAGTCATGATCGGCACACAAAGCTTTGATAATGGGCATATCAAGAAGGTAATACCCAAAAATGGGTGCTTGATAAATTATACTAGAGACAGGCAACGCTAATTTTTCTTCCGGCAGAAAATAAAGAGGAATTACCACTTTAAACGTTAAAGCATTTGGCTAGCACTTGCTATATATTTGATGTAGCTAATGACTGTGTGATAATCAACGGGTAATTGAAATTGAGAAGTAACATTTAGCTTCAGTCGAGTGGGCTGCATGTCTATAAGACAAGCGAAAAATTGAAAATGTATAATATTATTTCCGAATGACTTCTCTAAGGAATTTGTATACGTTTTTTAAGTTTTGGTAATTAGTTGTCGACAAGATGTTGGTACTGTTTGAAGACACTACCTTTGCAAAATTGGTAGGGAAACACTACAATAGGATTAATTAACAGCGCGCATATATGTACTCAATTTTTGAATGAATTTTGAATGAATTTAGGTTTCGCCGTCTTTTCGCAGTAGACACCCATGCCATTTAACGTGTAGTTATATATGAAACTTCGGAGATGCAATAATAAGCAGGAAAGCGCTCGAATGCTGCGATGCTTAATTTGGTTCCCAGTGAAACTTGAAAAATCGGCTGAACGTCTTGAGCTAGTAGACCAGAGACGCCAAAACTCGTTGTGAAGAGAATGCGCGCGGGGCACTTAATACGCGAGTTTTATGTTTTTACAATACGCAATTTTTACGCGAAATGTTTTGGCATCTTTGACTTGTCTGTCTTGTAAATGCAAATCACAGAAATTTGTAGAAAGCTACTTACGAAATTGTCTTTTTGCTCTAAATAATATTCTGATAGCGATTGCAATGAATTTTCCATTACAGTGACAAATGATTCCATTTTATTGGAGATTGATATGTTGGCAACGGCGTCATCCATACAAGAACTGCTCAGCGTCTAAGTGTGACGGCCTTCATGATGCGAATAATTGTATATGGTTATATAAATATTCATTTTAATTGTACTACAAATTACTGTATTATGTGTAAGTCACTGATTTAATTGTATTACACTGTTTGCGATATAAAGTGCTTAACTATTTACTCTGCCCCGTTAGGAACACAAATCGTATTTATTGTTTTCCGTAAAGCAGAATGCTACATTATTTTGATATTAAAAAATATATCAAGGCATAATGAATAATTACGACTTCTGTGAATGCGTACAATAAATTTGTTTGCTAAGTTAAATGTTTTCATTGTATTGTAATAGAACAAGTTTGTTGTAGTACACGCGAGCACATTATATTTAAAAAAATTAACTAGAACTGAAAATAAATTGACAGTTCTGTTGAAGATAGAAGCTAAGGAATTAGAAAAATGACTTGGTTCAGTAAATCAAAAGGCCTTGTCAACGCAACCGTAAAAAATCAAGCGACAAGCAGTGTTCGAAAAAGTAGGACTCTTAATATTGACGTAGAAAATCTTCGCAGATCGAGAAACATCAAATTTGAATTGCAAACTAAACTCTGTGGCAGATCTGTGTGTATTCAGCTTAGATTTGATTATCGAACTATTGTACGTGTAGCAACTATCCAACAAGAATGTACAAAACAAGTGAAGTTACCAGGCGGATGTTCTCAGCAAAGTAATACAACAACCGCCAGCTTTGCAGTATGCTTATCAGGACCCAATATCACTTGAGCATTTGGGCAGATATACGAGCGCTCATCACGAAAATGCAGCACATTGTGGACAGAAACTCTCTTTAATGTATGGACAAAATAAAAAAAGCTTTAATTTGAAACATGGGGATTGCCAAGAGTTATTTTTCTTTCAAGAGCTATTTCCTAACCCATTATCATCTTCCACCTGCCCAAATCAACGTCACAATGAGTCAATGCCCAGTTGGTCCAAAATGTAAGTTGAAATGGGTAAAAACAAGTCAATGAGGCTCAGAAAAGGTGAGCAATTGCAAACAAATGGCAATCTTCAATTGTACTCGTCGCTTCCCGTAAGTGTGAAATAACTTCGCTCTCTTGGTCTGGCTCTGTCACGGTCCGGGGCCTGTTTCATTGCACAACTAGCATAGAGAATTGACAACACTCTGATAACGAGTATTCTAATGCAAATATATAGGAATATTTCTATACAGTTAAGCTCCGTAGGTTAGATCCTAGGCGATGCTTACTTTTCTCTATAACTTATTAGGTTCACAGATATGTCGTGTCACACGTCTTTGTCTCTCTACATGCAGAAACACCGTTTTTCGTGTTAGTTTGACATGCCTACGACGCCATTTAGTTGAAATTGATTCGACAATGGTAGAATTGAATGAAATAAATCAGAGAATTCTGAAGATTGTCTGCGTATTTTTGACTGTGTTGACAGAAGTACAATGACGAGCGAATGTTGGTGATTCATTCACCGAGCGGAAACGGTACAAGTCTTTTTTAACCGAACTTGCTGTCAACCTATACTTAGCTTTTGGCTACTAAACTAAGATAGAGGTTTAAACGAGTCTTTGCGGAATGTGAATTTCGACGTCCTGCATTCATATGCCTCGGGTGTTCAGTAAAAATTTTTACTGACTGGTTGCACTTTTTTATTTCCCCTTTAGAGCTACGCCGAATTCCAACAATACACAGGTGTGCCTTCTAATACAATAGCCATTTCCCATTGTGAATCCGGGTAGTCGGTTTTGTTTCTTGTCCATTTTCCAGAAAGCACTGACTGTGCAGGCAAAAATTATGTCACCGGCATCAAGAGCCAGGTGAAATGCGGAGCATTCTGGCCTTTTTACTGGCGTATTTGGCAATTACTGGCGTAGTTGAGGGACAGCACTCCGCTAATATGATGAGTTGGTATCACTTTCCGACTAGAACCATTGCAAAAACGAGCAGCCTTGATTCCAAGCACAACTAAGCAGTCTTTATTGCTTAAGGCTCTTTGACATTCAAGGCTGCGCTGGATTATAATATTCGGGTGTTTCCAAAACTAGCCTCCGCGGGAGCCCCTTTTATTGTACGGTACGGAATGACACGTATATGAATTTTACCATGCTTTGGTTGAGCTTGTAGTGAATTCTACCATATTTTTTACATCTTGATTGTAGTATTTCTTCTGGATTTCCAGAGTGTTAGTGTAAGTAAAGCGATATGCTACACAACAGAATACAGATCGCATATTGTGTTTTAGTTCCTTTAAGGGGTTCCGGCTATAAAAAAACGTCTCACTTTGCAAGGCATTTTTGAAAAAGTTGATTAAAAGTTGAATTTATTTTGCCCACACTATAAGGGCTTCTTGGCGAAGGAGTAACTAACCCATTCATTTCCGGTAAAAAGGCAGAAACATCGACAAGATAGAAAAATGTATGCCTAGCGTTCATGTCGCCTTCTTTATGGTTTTGTAAAGCATCAATTTGTCACAATTGACAGAATCAATACGTCCTCTTTATCAAACATTCAGGATTGAAACTTATTTAAACGTAAGTTTATTGGTAAATATGTATGACTAGAGTATTTTCCATACGACAAAAGGAGACCTCAAGGAGCATTTTGATTGAAACCTTTTGTACTATGCTACCTAAGAGTTTTAGAAAAACTGAGGAAATACATTTGTGCAAGAAGGATTTGATCTTAACGATATTCAATGTCTATTATTCGTTTCTTTAAGATAAGAAATCTAGCAGTAAGAAATATAGTTTTGCATGAGCAAAGTACCGTTTGAATTTTTGCCAACATATTACATATGCAGGCAAGCCTGGAACAAATATTACTATTACGTGCAAAAACATTTTTGATTTTATTGATTTATCAAATTTACTGCATTGTACCAAATTTCTTCAGAGATTGTTCAATTTAAAATGGATTCTACGCACGTTTAATAAATCGTACTAGATATGGTGCAACAATGATGTCATAGTCCATACATGGCATTGTGTGCGAATTTCAGCACGCCACGTCGTTCCTGCAAAATTTGCAAGATAAATTTTCTGATAAAATATTAAGGAAAACTAGCTTTTTGCTAGTAGCTACTTCAACATGTAAAATAGTCCATGCAAGCGGTGAAGGTTTATTGATCTAATGAGATAACTTGTCAAACTGTAAGTACAAGGATCCAAAGCGGTTTTAGCAAATGCTGTGTTTCTTCATATTCCGGGGGGTAACCGTGGGATAGCATTGAACAAAATGTGCATTACCAAGATGATTTTAAAACGACTAAATTCCAAAACAGAAAATAATTTTACGCTTTAATACGCTTTAAAATCGCATTAAAAAATAAGCATTCAAACTGTGGTTCGACAGCGAGATTGAAGAAACCGGTTACTCAAGTTTTTTGGAAGAAGGCATTATTTACATTACAAAAAACGCAGAGGATACTAAAAAGTCTTCCAAATAATTTAATAATTTAACGATCTTAAATGTGTTATACTCAGCCGAACTGCTTTTTTATATGCGTGCTTATAACCAACGCGCTAATAAATCCCAATTATTATTTAAACATGTTGTAACCTAATATATGCGATATGTAGTCGTCGATGATATCCAGCAAAGTTTTTATTTGTTGTTATAATTCAATCACCTTCACGTTAATTGAGCTCAAATTTGGTAGAAATACCAGGACGTGATGAACTACTTGGTAGTCAACACGATATTTATCATTTCAAATGGAATCTTTTATTCATTTTGGTTGACAAAATTTTGTACACTATGGACACAGCAGACCAATGTCATATCATCTGAGAGTCTATACCGATAATTTATATCAATATTTGGAATTGTTGCGTTGAATTAATCTATCAAATCGTGCACGGACGAAAAGTAACGTCATTTAGGTATGCAATTAAACAAGGGTGAAAAACGAAACCAATAGGCCTCTTTAGAGAGCCACTCTGATAAATATTTCAAATCTTACTCTAAAGAATAAAAATCAGTGTAAAATTTACGCCCGACGATGGTACTAGACTAAGTGCTTTACTTCATAAAAAAAACATCCTAGAAGCTCTTAATTATTTTAAGATATTCGTAAACAGACTGGTGGCTGAGATTCTTATACTTTTGTTTTGTCTAGGCTATAAGTGTACCAGGGTACCACAATCTAATTGTTACACATCGAGAAGAGCAATAACAGTGACACACAATGTTTAATACTGAGAGTTTTTATTTGTCTATATATATTTACTATTTTCCATAAACGTGCACTAGGCGTATGTAAATCAGTCGATATCTCTCTGGCCATATGCAGAAAGTAGCTTTAACTTATGAAAACAGTTTGTACGACCCCTATGGGCCCATATGGGGACTCCGTTTTTCTATAAAATAAAATAGTATTAATTAAGTAAAATAGTATTTCTTAAACAATGATCTGTTTGAAGAAAACGGTGAAGAAAACGTTGTGATTAAATTACTACAAATTATTCATGGCGATTTAGCAGATTGTTTATCGATACTTAGGGGAACCGTTGGATCCGAGTACAGCAAACGAGCGTTAAACTTCAGAAGATTTCTCAGGAGTCAAGAACAATACAGGTAGCAAAATTTAAACTGAAAAACGAATATGACTGACTTGTTGCTAGCCAAGCATCTGATGCGGCTACCATCAAAACAGCTGATAGCAGCGATCTCATCCATGTAATCGGTCGTTCGGTACAACAACATATATGACTGAAGCAATTGCCATTTCGAGATAGAACTTCAGTAATCGACTTCGACGAATATTCGACTGCAATTACAATAGAAACACTACTACTCACAGATTAGCGTCTTGCATGCTTAGCTGTTTGGCAATTACACTAAAAGTAAACATATGCAGAAAATGATTTAGGTGGACCGAAATCTATTGAGCTGCAGCAAGCTCCATGACCTTTCCGCATATTTTTGCTCTGAAAGTATTAGCCTTTGATATTTCTGACTCTCCTTGTTGGTTTCTCACCAACGTGCTTTAAACATGCCGTGTTTCTTATCGGCTTTCACAGACGGAGTTGTAACAACAAAAGAGCTGCCAAGTGCAATTTTCCTCAATGTACTTCAGCATCGAGTCCTAGTGTTTGACTACGATGCCCAGCACTATCTAGCACTTGCGTACATATATTAGCCTATTCGACATGGTTTTTGAGTATATATAAGTATATTGTAATGAAAAGGAATTGATCAATTTGAAATGAGCCACCAGATAAATAACTAGACACTAATTACTCTAGCTATACAGCAACCTGCCGGTCCTGCACATACAAAAACTAATCGTCTGCAGCTTCTAATTCGTTTGTTATTTTAGATAAGCCGTAGGCCCGAATGCACCAAAGTTTCTACTTCCTAAAGGCATTTTTGTGGCTTGAACTAAGCTGGTGATCCTTTCCGCTCAAAGATGAGCGAGTGGCCATTCTCAGCCAAGTCAGTATTGCATGCCTACGGTATCGATGAGTCTCGAAATGTATCTTAATCGTTCGTGTAATAGTGCATCCCTGAATTTATTGGAAGTCTGCCCAGTAGAATGATTGGTTAATTTGTAAAGGCTTGTCGTTTTGCTTCATATCTCCGTTCGCTTAAAAATGTGTTCGAAATTCAGTAGAAGCACTGGTTGTTGTTGTTGCTGATCAACAACCTAAAAGGAATCCGCATGGGACGAACCAAATCGTCCTCTTCTTCGTGTAGTCGTTAGGCATTCAAGAATGAGCTAATTACTTTCGATGCGATTACGGTGTACATCAACAACTAGATGGAATTAATTAAAAGCCCTTGAAGTTTCATTGATTAAATGATTCTCACTAGCTTTGACAGGATTATCAAGCATAGCTTCTACTTTGCTTTTGATAGCTTCTTTTGCGTACAACATACGCTTATCCTGGATGGTGTACCCCACGAAGAGACAAACAGATGTTAATATATGGCCAGACAAAGACCAGAAGGAATTAGAGAACATCATGGACCGGTTGGTTAACCGATTCAATTTCGGATGTTACGACATCCAAACTGGGCGCTGCAATTTCCAGTTCCAGCTGCAGTTCTTCCATATGTTAGCCGGCGCGATATTGGCAACAGCTGATGGCTGCGGCATCCAGTCTTGGCATCGATCTTATTCGACTGATGTTCGTAACGATATACAGCGAAACACCCTCGAAAATCAGATAACACTGTAGGGTGGGCCTCATAAGTGATACGTTTGTAGTTCATCATCATCTATCTCGTTTGTTGTCTTCTATACTGATTCTGATGTAAATTACACAAAATTTGCTTAGCATTTTTTATGTATGTCTAAAAGTAATGGGGCAGTGAAATTTGCTTAGAGAGCAAAAGCTCCGTAGAGCTTGCTAAGTTCAAGTCAGACACAATGGCAACTCTTAACTACGTTGCATCTCGGGCGGACGAGACGTTGATAACGCGCTAACGTGCCTTTAACAAATAGACCTTTAACCTTTCGAACATAAGAAATTCAAATACGTGAACAGAGAAGCTTGACCATGACATTTTATAAGGAGGTTGGCTATTGCTAGATTAAATGAAACTCAGTCATATTTAAGTCTAAATTGTTGCAAACTAAGATTAACAATAATATTCACAGAATGACTTTCGTTCAAACAGATTAGATACGATTTTCTTTCTGTTCAAAACGTTACTGACGTTCAGTATTGGCCATTAAGACACTAAGATCAGAGTAACATTTCCTCGCCATAACTAAACGCTTATCTGGCGTACAATCTCTAAATTCGATGTCAACTTTGATATCGTCAGAATTAGGGAAGTGCAGGTAGAGGAACAGTGCCACCCGTGCATAAACAGTTCCTCTTTTCCGGGCATACTCAGCAGATGGCCAGTTTCTTCGATGATGTAACAGCATGATGCGTCACTGAACTGGAGGAATTGAGCGAAAATAGCCTTATTGGCACTCTGCAACATTTCAAAATCCTTAGAGTTTTAGTAAATACCTATGTAACTAATGATTATACTATTATCATCTTTTATATGTTATCTTTTTAGTGTGCTGTTTAGTTGATTTCGAGCTGGATGCGTGGATTCATTGTTAGACATTAATGTCAAATGAGACGGGCTTGTTCTCCTGAGCGCCGAGGAGGTAGCGGGTTGAGGCGTTCATGCGAGTAACGGGCGGCGCCTGGGCGCGCGTCGGCGGCGGCGGTGGCGGTGGTAGATCAGCCAAATCGGGCAGCGATTCGTGGTTGTTCTTTAGTGACGCAGAGGCCGACTTAAGTCGGACAAGGCGCCCTTGATGGTTGAGACTGTCGCGTTTACCCGCTCCCGTATGGGCTGGGATAATGGTCTGAGCTGACGTTGTCCCGGATGGCACCGCCCCCACAAGCACTGGCGGCTGTTGAATGTTTGATGGCAGCATGATTCGATGATGAGAGGGACGACGAAGGGATCGCCGTCGCTAATGCAAAGAGCAATCCAGTTTTAGGGAAAAAAGATAGAGTTAGAGAGCACAGTCTATTGACAACCGATTCGGCAAACGCACGATAACATTACAGCACCAGGTTAGAATGTACGAAATTGAAACATTAGTTAACAGCATGCAATTTTGTATATTTCTAAGCAATCTGCTGTATGGTAGCAATTATTCTCATCTTTTAATGAAGCCAGAGCGGGCACTTAGTGTTTACGTAAATTGTTGATGCTGTGGGTACTTCTAGCTATGGAAAGGCGTGGTTACGCGCCCAGGCATGGCAGTGACATCGCTTCATCAAATAAAAGCAAAGCAGAAGCACCCACTTTATTCCTAACCCCTTGGATTATAAATTAGCTAGGCTATCCCTATTGTCAACCAGGTGCCGAACAAGGTCTCACCTCAACAACGCCGCGCCACTTTGCCGCAGCCTTTCTGGCGATATGCATCCTTCTTTTCTGTTTGGCCAAGTAGCGTTTATAGTTGACCTCAATGACGATTAGCACCAAACCCCCGAATATTCCTGCCCCAACCAATATAAAGACGCCGGCCATATTTGTTAGTCCAAGGGTTGCTGGCGTCCGTTCTAGCTTGCTCTCGCATCGCCGACCTCCGTTATGAATCCAAAGAGAGTCTAGCTGCTCCATTAAGCCACCTGTTGTCGCCGAAACGAAGAAGAACCGAAAACATTTGAGTGACTTTGTTAGTTCAATTAGTAGCCGCTTCATACTGCAAAGGACCACTTGTAAAAAATATTCTCAAATGCAACGTCTAAACCTAAATACTGAACTTTGACATTTAGGCATCTTTTGCTAGAGAACGAGCGGCCAGTGTAGCAAAGCCAAAAAACGGTGATTACTTCATACGTACTTTCGTGCATCTCGAGCAAGGCAAGTGTGACCTTATCGACCCAGAAAGAGTTCCTCTGTAAAGCCACCCCGTAACCCGAGCGACCAAACTGTTCGCCAGCGGTCAGCAGGTCGCAATGCCGTGCAGCTTCATACTCCAGACGCGATGAATCCCAAATAAATGCATCAATATTTCTGCGGATAAATAACACATGAGTCAATTCAGGCTTAGTGAGATACACCACTTTCACCTGCACAGTTACACACTTCGCGTAATTAGGCAGATTCGTCATACGAGCAGAAAATGTTATCTCTAACCAACAGACCGAATATTTACGAATACGTACGAACCCGTTCATAAGCGCGTAGATACCCTGGTCCACCGTGTCGAAATTCTTGCCCTCCATGATGCGGTACATGTTTTGCAGTTCCACCTGCCGCTTAAAGTATGTATCGACGGCACTGCCGCGCACAGTGGCATAGGTGAAGTTCTCTGAAGGGTTGCGCAGGCGGGGGTCGTTTATGCCTGCTAGTGAGGATTCGGGCTTTTCAAGCACGAGGAAAGCGGCAAGATTGGCGGTGTACGACGCCACAACGATCATGGCGAAGCCCGCCCACACCATGCCCAGCACCCGCCCAGAAAATGACCGAGGAGTTCCCTCCGCTATTCCCGAATTGAGCAGGACACCCCAAGCGAACCATAGTGCTGACGAGAGGTTGAGGCCATCCTCATCGCGCTCGCTGGGCGACACCCGAAAGTTGCCGAACGGGCTAAATCGGTCCAGCAAATAGAGACCCAGAGCCACTACGTGCACGGACACCATCACTAATATCCACAGCGACTTTTGGAACGGCTGCAGGAATGACGCCAGGGTGGAGCTCTTGTCTTGCTGTAAAACACAGCAATACGTCCCGAAATAGGATTTACCAATTCGTATGTGTGGAAGGTTAGAGAACTCGGCGGGGGGTATCCTTTATTCAGTTCAAAAGAGTTTCTCGCATTAGTTCGACTATGTGATTCACGCGAAGAATTAGGCATACAGAAATACCACATGCACAATACATGTGCCACAAGTTTGGGCTTTTCACGGGCTATTGGTGAAGGTTCCCTATTTGAGAATGACGTTTGGTTTTACGTGGCACATGTTCAACTACGGTGGTGTTGTCAATGCCAGCCTTACACTCCGTTATCTAATCCACGTTGGTGGCTTAAACCTTACGAGGCTCATGCAAGTTGCATTTAATCGCTATTCTTAACCAAAGTGGATGCCAATGACGGAGGTGGGGCAGGCTGTACTATGACTGTAAATAAACTTAAACGGGTGTAATAAAACGTGGCTATACTTATATGCAATAAACAACCTTCTTGGCCAAGATTGTTATTCCTTGGTACTTGAATGGCTTGGTAAAATCGACCTCCATCGATCTCTCGGGGGTAATGGTCAACGGAGCCACGACCATGTCGGCTTTCTTGCGGACTAAGTCCCCAATAAGACCTGTCCAAATACGCCTGCCTTCTGAATTCTGGAATTCACATAATAAAATAATCACATAATTGCATGGTGAAGCTCTGTGATTGGATGGTGTATTACCATTTCTGTTTAATGGAAAGCGTCTAATGATTGAGTGCGATGTTCAAACATGATATAAGCCCTGAAGCACTTGTGATTAAGGTGTCTTGTATTGACATCTGCCCATCTTATCGACCCTGGTCTCTTTGAGTGATGACTATGCATGTAAATACAGCAAACTTACGAAGTCAAGGTTTCCGTACTGTCCGTCCTCAACAAGGTAGAGGTCATAAGTGAAATTTAGCTTAGTGGCGAGAAACTGCAGCAGATCCATACAGTATCCAGAACAGCAGAAGGCTTCCTCGCGGGCAATATCAGCAGAATGATTATACCACGGGCACGGAATCTCCGAAAGAGAACACTCCACCGAAGAATTGACTTTGCGGGTCCACACAAATGGCCGCTCGGCAAGGGTGGCGACCTGACGAGGATTCAGATATACCCGCCGTAATTGATTAAAAAATAGTAATTATACCCGTGTTGTACAATTTTATTGTAATAATAATAATAATGGCAAAGCAACTTTAAGGCCAGCATACCCTAAGATGTTTTGGGATGATGAAACCAAGAGGTTTCTCCGTGGCACCGCCAGGCCACGACACAGAATTTAGGTTAATCTTGAGCTCCATTTGCATATCGTACTCGCTATACATGTATTCCCCAACCTTTACGAGGGGACTCTCCTTGTCCTGCGAGATAACGTCACAGTAACATATTACGTTTGATATTATTAAATAAAATTTCCAGAATGCCTTAGTCTTTGGCGAATCTAACGGGGTAAATCGATCAGATCACATCAAAATGTCCATCTGACAGGACGAAACGAATGCTAAAAAGAATTTATTGTTTCTCTTGGCGCATTCGTTGGGTAGCTAAACATTTGATTAAATTCACTTACTGTTTGAATATTAAATATATCGTAGTCACTGTTAAGACGATCTCCTTTTTCGTCGAATTTAACATGGCCGTTTTCACCGCTTTCCAACACTTGTTCCTTAAGAATGCTGAAAATATTGAAGTTAAGACAGATGGACATGAGAAGAATTTTCTATAAAACTGAGAAATTAAAATCGAATTTCTAAGAGTAAGTTTTTTTACCTATGGGATCCTTATTAGTATGTTTTGTTCTCGATTGAGATCTTATGCATGTACTTTGGCCCAGATCCATTCAGCGTTGCAGAATTTATAGCATAGAGTTGCATATCGTAGGAAGGTATTTCAAGTACTACCAACAGGATATGTAGCGGAAATAGTGCCAGCACAGATAAACATTGGCATTCTTATCGAAATTAAAAAACAACCCTGTAAATTCACGTATTAAAGTATTTCCCGTAAAATTTAGCTGTCAAAACTTGGCCTTTAGCATGTCGGACGAACCTGACAAGTTTGAGACCAGCATCCCAATTGTGCTCGAGGTTGCTGCAATTAAGCTGAGGAGCTGCAACTTTGGAGTCCTTCTGGAGCTTCTTGAGAGCGAGGGCGATTAGGTTCACCGAGTCGCGGATGTGGGCTCGCTCGTCCACCGCGTTGACCAATTCTAGCCCCAGAACGCCTATTCAGATCAACCAGCGCAAACGAATAAGGATGTGAGGTTTATTTGTGACACTACTACATGACATTGGAAAGTTTGAGGCTACCAGCTCGTGGGTAAAGGTGTGGGACATATCAGAGACACATCTATACGAATTAGGATGTCACGCTTCATTTCCCCTAACGGAAGTGTCCACTACAACAAATTAGCTACTAATTTTCTGAATCTGCATTTACCATCGGGACAGTTTGGTGCTTTGAGTGCTTGTTCCGACACGATCCAGACGTAGCCGGGCGCAGTCATGTCCAATTTCTTGACAACGTCGAATACTTTTGATGCTTCGCTTGTGCTGCAAGGGAGAAAGCAGAGCAGGCATCCGATAGTATTGACTACGCTGATTTTCAAGTATGCTTTCTAAACAAAAAGCAAAAAAGCCGTTGGTATCTCTATACTCTCATAACTTTATACTACAGATTTTTTATAATAAACTTTCTGCTAAGACGATACATATTAGTCACAAATTTCACACCTCGTCATATCTTCTATCAGCGTTTAAGTCTTGCACGGTTAGGAGAATGATTTTAGCAAAACCAATGCCAATAATAGAGAAATGATCATCAAAGGGACAAAAAACAGACTTCGAACGACGGCATATAATCAGAATAACGACATTGACTTTCCAAATTGAGCCTTAACTATAATAAATGATTGCTGAATAGAGAGTTACATTTTAGTAGGTGTGGCAACTTACTCGGCGTATAAAACGTATACGCGGCAGTGTCGCCTTGAAGCATTCCTCAGCTCGGCGGTCAGATCCGTCTCGCTGACGCCAGACTCGAATTCAATGACGTGTTCAATCTACACAGACGCGCATACAAGCCAATTGCACAATATGTTGTTATGAATGTTACTGACGAATACTCAAGTTCAAATTTGAGTTAACAGAGTAGTTCAAATGACCCAGAGTATACTCTAGACAGTACTTTCGATTTACCTTTACGCTTTGGGGAAAGGGTACTGATTGAATGGCATTCTACAACTTGGTATATTTAATAGATGAAAACTGAAGGACAGATCTATCAGCTATAGTCTGCTAAGGGAATTTAGTGTAGCTAATTATAGTAGCATAATAGAACATGCCAAATTATTCTGTATAACAACTACTTAACCCACGGAGGATCTTCAGTAAAATGAATTCCAAACTGTGTTACCTCCGAAACTATTCTATGTTTACATTATGATGAGGCGACTGACGCATTAATGCACCGGCTTTTTTTTAGCTTGGTGTACTTATTAATTCCACTTTGATCATGACGATACGAACATGCACGGCGTTCTTGTGCTGCGCTGCGACACTATGGAATCGTCCGAGAGTTGCTCGGCCATCGTTGTCCGACGAGTGAATGAAGACAACGCTCTGATAGCCGAGATGACGGAGCAGCTTCATCCAAACGTCAGCCTGATGAGAGTATGGCGGTACCGTACGCAGGAAGGTCTTGTGCAGGTTCTTGAAGCGAACACGGAGCGAATGCAAAGAGTAAAGTCATTTCGCCGTTCAGGTGTCGAAGAAGAATAAGCACTTCCTTGCAAGCAAAGACCCCAGGGAATGTTCCCTTATGTTGTAGGTTTTACTATAGTTTTGCATGCCAATGTAAAGGTTGTTTGCCTGTTGAAGTCGATTTGTAAGTATATTCTGTACCGTAATGATCAAATGGGCTGACACGGGCTTCAGCTCAGCTGTCGTTTCTTCGCGTAGCGTTTGAGCTCACTTACAAGATATGATGGTCCACCGACGTACCTTGTCCGATAGCGAGCTGTGTCGCGAGCTGATTCCGATTACAGGAATACTGTAAAAGCCACAGGTATAAGATACAGCCGCGGGCGAAAGTTCGCCTTTGAGCGGGCTCGAAATTACGACTGCATATACTGAAATCATTGAATCAGCACGTAAGTCAATTACTCGTTTGCCACTGCTTCTTTGATCCCCATAATGATATAATGCTTTACTCTTCACGTACGTAATATGTGTGCTGGTTTATTCTTGAGAAGACTGGATGCTTTCCTCTCACGAATAATGGAATGGCATGAAATAGTTCGATTTTGTCTACGCTTTTTTATATTTTTTTATTGAGGGCAGCGTCGGCGAATTCGAACCCCTGCATTTAACATTATATTGATATTTTCGACTATCAATATATGCAAATATTGATATTTGCATATAATTTTTGTGATTCCATTATATGAGCATATCGAAAACAACGACGTAATAATTACAATTCTAAATTAATCGCTGCACTTAAGAGTTTTGCACAAGCTTGAAGGACACGTCTAGTTTCCACAATGAATATAAATACCTTTCTTCGAGATCAGTTGTTCGCAAACATTCTCCGCCATACGAATGGGATTAAGACTCATGTGCACGCTTTTGGCGACCAGATCGATGTTATAGGTGGCCATGGCGTCCGAGATGGCCTCCTTAAAATAGGCGATTCCTTCCGGGTGCGACAGCACCGCGCCCACGTTGAAAACCTGCTCGATCTCCTCCTCCACCGGGTCAGTTGCATCCACGGACAGGCCGGCATCCAGCACGGCCTTCGAGATGATCACCGGGTCCAGAACGGAGGCGCTATGGATCGAAAAAGAACAGTAAAATCTCGCCATGGTAGAGCGGAACGTAAGCGCAAACCACTCCGTGAATTTTGATAATTTTTTATTACAATTTCATATGATAGGCTAAAAGATAAATTTTCAACCTATACATTTATTGAATGTATCGCATGCTAGCATTAAGTATTTAACTGTCCTTTTGGTATTGATTGCTTACGCAGTATGGTTATATCGTGGATCTGCTGTTACAGAATGCAGACCCCTGGCGAGTATACACAGTATCGCCAGAACGGACAGAAAAAGATTCGTTTTCTGTCTTGATCGGCACCCAAATATTGCCAAAACATGCACAGAGTCTTTTGCCAGACATTGTAGGGCTTCGATTTGCTCTGATATTTTTGGGGATCTCGCAACGGCAGCCATTGTATTAATTCGCTACGTTTGTTCGTTGACTTTTTCGTTCTCTTCTTCTTCGCTTTTGTAAGAGGTCGCCGTTAGTCTTCGCTCCTATAATCTCCTACGATTTGAGATATACAGTCTAACTACGCTGTGTAGTCGCCTGTTCCTAGATTTAACATAAAAAATAACAACGAGCGTTAGTTTATATACGAAAGCGTTAGTTATTTATAGACGAAATGTCTCTGAATAGCGTTCTTCAAGCTCCGACGTGAATTCTCTCGAGAAAAAGTCAGAACTTACAGCTTGGATTCTGTCCAGGATGCACCATCGTCTAAGACTTTCACGCTATGGGCATTTTTAAACTCTTCCGGGCCTTGGGCCGCGGCTTATTTCTCTGCCAATTTTAAATATTCATATTCGGGAATGTACTACGGGAAGTAGTACTGCCTGTGTGGTATTTCAGTGAGACCGGCTGCTAAGGTATAATTATGGTATGTTTCGATATGTTTTGGTGTTTTTGGATTTTTTGCTGAATTCATGTGTACATTATGATACTTTTGCGACACATCTGTGTTTTCTCTAGTACCTGTTGTGGTCCTGCATACGTTGTGGCACCTCTGTAGTACGTGCACACATAGTCTGTAGCACACACGGCGACGCATGGTCATCGAAAATCGCCGGGGCCTGGGGCCGCTTTTCAAAATTCTATTTCTGTGTTGTACCTTTAGTAGTACAAAAACCAAGTACGCTTGAAAGACGTTCGTATCAAATTTTTATTTCGAATTCATCGTAAGTTTAAAGCAACATAAATGTGTCATGATAGTTCAGCAGTTTATCTGATGAAACCTCTAAAATTTATGCGCGGGACACATAATGCCTACGATTAAATTGTGAAGTGTATCAATCCGTACCGCTAGTTGGGTGCCTTCAAGCTGTCCACTTTCGTTTGACTCGACACAGAAAAATTTTTTGACAAAAGGATTGTGACGACCTTTTCTACTCGTCTGAGTATTCGTTTTCTGGCAGTATGTTCGGTTAGAGCTTGAAGAACACCCGCCCTTTGGAAAACACACCCTTCGATGCTTGGCGTCGTGCTACAACACATGTATACCGGAAAATATATTGTCTACTTAGTACCATAAATAATAATAATCGTAATTATCATCATCACCATCGCAAAACATATACATTAAAATGACAATAATATCATATCAATGTTGCATAACACATTTATAACCAGTTTTCACTTGTGGAAGCTATACGTACGTTTCATATAAACAGCCTAAGGGGCTGGGATATGAGAGCACTTGCCTGCATTCTATGTCGCAAGGACTAGTTCGGTAGAACCATGTGTGGAGTTTCACGAATCGTCGAAAATAAATCGAGTGTCACCAAAACAGGATCTTATTATACAGTCGGCTAGACCAGATAACAAGCGGCATCTAAGCTCTTTTTGGGGACTTTTGTTAGCGTTGGCAATTGCTACGATGCTCCACTAGTCGACGAATATGCGTTCTGCAGAAAGACACGAGGTCTTTTTCAACTTCCTTAGGTGAACAAACCTTCCGCGTTCATCAGTGCGATGCGGAAGATACGAGTTAAGCTGGGTGAATCTTGGTATCGCTTAGCGGGGAACTTTCCTTAGTCGACGTTTTGCATTCGTCGCATCGACTCGAGCGCTTGCATAAGCAATAGAAGCAGCAATACAAGTGGTTAACTCACTTCGATTATGTGGTCTGTTTTGCTGCTACCGGTGTGTGATCTTGCTTTCTATCCGCGGTTATGTATACATACTGGCGATAGCAAGGAGAGTTATTCTCGAAGCAAAACATGAAGATGACGCATGCACGTACAAAATACTGTGACACAGCATCTGTACGAGTAGTTGTAGTCAGCAGTACTGTCGTTGTCGAACGGTGACAACATGACGCTTAGGTGCATCTGTTCTTCTTAGGATTCTGACACGCTTTCAAGCCGTCTTTCACATTTTGGGGCGAGCAGGACAGGGCGTATTTCAGTTTAGGGCCCTTTACTTGGAAGATGTTGCAGCAGGGTAGAACGGAGGCTACGATTCACATAATTATGCGTATAGACACACGGCGCGGTCGATATACGAACGCATTGGTTGGTGACTGCGGAGCGTTGAGAGCAGCTGTACAATAACCTGTTGTGGAAGCGATTGCGACAATCGCAGTTACAGTTGAGAATGAGATAAAGCTGAGTGAAGACTAAAGCGATAGCTGCAGCAGCAGCTGCCGCTATTGTAGTAGCAGTAGTAAATAGTGATGGTCTTCGAAATAGGAAATCCAAATAGTTAGAGATAGCCGCAAAAGATGTGTCGATATAAAGCAGAACTAAAGATATGCAGTGTAATGGAGACAGCCGGATATAGATGAAGTAGCAATACCGAGCAGAAAATATCGTGATAAAATGGTGGAGTAGTAGATGATGGTTCGTAGTAGCAAAGTAGCAAAGTGGTAGATATGTTATAACAGATATATTTTACTTAGATTGTGTGTATATGTAAGGTCGAAGGAGTTTTGTTGATCTTGGAGAGGATCAGCAGGATGCGGAGGAGTTGCCTTGGAAACCGCGCAAGCTTCCCTTATCGGCCACCGAGGGCGCCGTCGTTAAGCGTAAAGAAGCGCGGTTGCGAGACTTATCTACGCTGGTATAAAAAGAAACTCAGTTGAAAGGAAGTTAAATGTTGGAGCAAAAATGGATGTGGCCCGTTAGGAAATGTCTCCCTTTGACTATGACATCGCAAAAAGCCGCTGCGTATGGTCGAGTCGCTCATCTTACCGTAGAGATCTTGCTCTAAATTTCAGGCAGTGATCAGAGTATTGTGATACGATGACTATAACGATATGAGGACAGATGAATAGCATTATTTCATAGCGACTTCTTGTTACGCAGGGTATTATTTTGTATTATTTGATTAAATAATTTTAACATAAGCTATTCTTTCTATAAATTTCATCTGGCCTTCAATCATTTTCCCTTCTGACAAGGTACCAAAATCACCCTTCGAGATGGTTTTTCATGGGCCTTATCTTTAGTTTCTTTTCTTCTTTGCTTTAACCATGTGGTCTTTTCAAATGGGACCGTTCGACCATGAATTTCGTTGGATGCCCCCAACACGACAATATGTTGTTGGTAGGTATTACAATATAGTCAAAGTCCCTGATCAAATTGTTTGTCCTCATGCACACTTGGCTTTAGTTGTTAGCAGATTAATTGTTATCACAATATAAACCTGTGTCAAACTAGGTGTTGATAACTTACCAGAGGCTCATAAGGCATAGTACCCAGAATCAATTCGTAAATTAAATAGATTGTTCTCTCTGATTTTGATTGTTAGCGTTTGAGAACAAGTATTTAGCCTAAATAAATCGAAATTTATTTATTTGTTTAAAAGTGCTAAGTAATAAAGCAAGGTACCTTTACCCGCCTAACGCTTACCTTTTTTGTCTTTCAGACATTCCTTCTTTTTTATTCTTCCAGCCAATTTTCTTTTTTGTGATATGTGTACGGGGCAACAAGGTTACAACTTAGTACTGTCAAAGCTATTCGAAATGATGCTTTACAGGCTCATGTGTTTTAATTGTTTCCCGGCGAAGAGATTGTTCGTTTATTACATTTGTATTGGACTGGCTGTCTTTTTTAGGCCCCAAAACGTTCCAATCTCCGATCTGCTGGTCATCTATGCAAGTCGCTTTTCTACTGTCTTACTGTCCGCAAAATGTTCACCAATTTAAGCTTTTTTTGTCTTTAGAGTTGAAAGTATTTCGTAATTAAGCCTAAAACATTACCGTGCTATTTGTTGGAGTTCTATACTGTTTAGTGCTCTTGCATCATCGTTTGAAGAACTCCAACGACTACATCATCGTGCATCACAGAATACCCTTAAATTGCCCCTCATTCGTGTGTTTTGGCTGGTTTTTGCATAATTAGTTCAACTTCCTAATCCTATCAGTAGTTCTGCACAAATCAATATCAAATTGGAAATGCCTTAAACTGATACCACAACTGAACAAGAAAGTTTAAACGAATTGTTTTAAACTTTGCTTGTCCTTTAAGAACAAAAGATGCCCATTAACTGTTTGCACTACCCATACACTGCTTAGACTGTCCACGAACTCTTTGAATTGCTTAAATGTTTATGAACTTTTGGTATGGTTTAAATGCCCATGACTAGCAACCATTTCATCTGCCTATGCAACGATGTGCGTCAAATTCGTACATTCGACGCCGCTTTCTACCACGTTTCGAATGTCGGTTTTCAGTTTAGTGCTGCTTCAAAACGGCAGAAATTTTTTTACCAAGAGCTGCGTGAGGTCGTTTTCAAAGGAGAATATCGTTGAATCCTTTTTCACTCTCACGGATAGGTTTTAGGTCATGGCGATCGTTCATTTTGAGCCTAGCGTTAACCGGCCAACGAACCCACTTGACGATAGGCCATTAGAAACAAAGAGAGTCATGCTTTGCTTTTTAGCTGTTTTGCGTGCCGGTTAAATGCTGAGCGTTTGCTACCCGGCAACGACCGTCTATGAAAGCTCTTTTCCAGTTAACATGTACAGCACGACAGAAAATGTTAGTACACACATGTATAAACATTTTCTGCACACATGAGATTTCCTTCTCCGTCAGTCAAGGATTAGTGGAACGCAACTGTACTTTACCCAGTTAAAGCAAACAGTCGTTTCGACGCAGTTGATTTTGACATTCACTTCAGTTGTGTTGGCTATTTGATGAGTGACATCTGCTTGTCTCGAAGGAAAAGATGGAATAGCGCATCTGATAGAAGCACGAGAAGCATTCAGCTCGTACGAATACCGTTCTGTCCCAAATATGATCCCAACTGCCTGTCTTTCCGACAGCCGACAGAGACGACGCCAACAGAAATGTTTTGGTCTGGCCAAGCCTGAACAGGCCGAGGCGCCACTACCCGTCGCCTTTCTGTGCCTGGCAGCGTTTTGTTTCACGCGGCTGTGCATGCGTGCATGATTAGAGAGGCAACGACCCACCTCACCCTTTCCCCCTTTCCATCTCGTCCTAACGTCTTTTTCCACCTCCTCCGCTGCCATCAAAAATAGTCACACTTGCAGCAAGACAGAATCTAATCAGTTGCTAATCGTTTTGGCTCCGCAGATCGTAAAGCGCAGAGGAACGAATTCAGGTTCCGTGACCGCGTGAATCGGGGTAGTGGTTTTCAATTTAATTATAATAAGCAATTTTTTCTTCAAGTTCTGTTTATAGTATTGTAACGATTTACCCAACATTAAAGAAAACATTATTATCTTGTTATGGATGATTCGAAATAATAATAATAATAATAATAATAATAATAATAATAATAATAATAATAATAATAATAATATTGATTTTTAATATATTTCAATTACCCTAGATTATATATATACATATATGTTTGCAAATGTGTACTGTACATTTTGCCAACATTTAAAGCTCTGGTGAAGGTATATGATAATAAACGATTTTTTGAATTTGCAAACATGTCTTGATGCTTGTGTTGTGACCGGAGTTTTACGTATAAAATTAGTATTCAAATCTCCACACCAGCATATTGTTACTTGCTGACGTTATTACAGGAAAAATTGGAATCCTTGAAGATTTAAACTCCAAGACGAAACTGACGACACTGCACGCTGCATTAACACTTTGTGTATTTCTGCACTGACGATGGAATATACATAGTATAGATGCGTGCACTACGTACGTTTCATAAACTAGCATCGCTTTTCTTTACTAGACAGGCCGCTATTCCAATAAAGTAGAAGGCTATACTGTCTAACTACGCATCGCTGCGCCAAATGAAAACTAACCACCAGATGGAGAAGCATACACTATAAACAAACCTCATTGGTTGTTCCTCAGAACCGATTATGTTTTTCGGCTTTCGCTTGATTCAGAACGATATCGCCCTGCTATGCATTGTATTTACAAATCGTTTATATCATCGTATGATCGCATACATCCGATAAAATCGTGTTCTGTTCAGTTCTTCTCAGTCGGCCTGTATGTATCTAATGCTTGAATTGCATGCTGAGAGGCATCTAATGGCGCTGCTGGTAGCATATTACGCTAAAGCAAACGCGCCTTTGACTCTCAAGCCCACCGCCACCGCGAGAAGCGTCTAAGCAGTATTTAGACACTCTTCGTACGTACGATACTACCGTAGACAGCACCAGAGAGACGGCGCAGACTTCACGAGGTGGCGTTTCAAGCAACCTTGTAGACAATCCAGCAGCAGCCACACTGGGCAGACAGAAACTTGAAAAGCCAGCGTAAGTCAGGCTCACCCAGCCGCAAGCGACGTACAGCAGTAACTCTTCATCGAACAGACCTGCAACGCGTGTTACCATTCGCGCCGTTGCAAGTCCGGACGCGTTCTGACGCAGTTAGTGGTTCATTTGCTACGCCAGCGCCAATGCTGATGCTTACCTAGCGGCGGCCACGCGAGCGATGGCAGAGAAAGGCACAAACAGAGCAAGGCTGCGCCAGGCAATGCCTAACGACAAAAGTTAGCTTAACCCGATGGTGAAGACTGCACTGCGAACCACCGCATTTCACTGTCCGATTGAAAGCGCTGCCGCGATCGACGCATAGCGGTGACGCGAGTAGTAGCGGGCACGCAGCCTGCTAATACGTTGCTTTCGCATCAAATACACAATTATCAACAATAACAATATTTGAAGAGCGAACGGACGACACCCGTGACGCTCGACGGGGGACACAAAAATTGCCTAGAGTCAACGCGATGTGATATCGATCAGGGAAAAAAGGGCAGCTCAACGAATTCATTCATCGGATTTAGTGCTCCGAGATCCGTGTGTCAGTTACAGTGCGCTGTGTGTGTGGGTGTGCTTGTGTGACCAGTGAATGTGTGTGTATGCTTGCGAGTATGCGCATAAGTGTGTGCGTAGAGCACCGTAGCGTATGTTGAAGCGAGTCTGCAGAAAATTGTGCGAGTAGGTTTCGGTAGCATCGTTGAGCTGGTGAATGTGCGTCAAGAGACCGGCTAAACACCGCACTGCACGTTAAGACGACGACCCTACGACTGGGTCTGCGCCATCGCATGAGACGTTTCATTTTTTTTGCCAGACAGAGGCGCTATGTTGGTGTTTATTATACGGTAGACAGAAAACATGGAAACCTTGAAGATCATGCCCGTTATAGCTTATGAGTGTGAGGTATCTTGAAAAAAAACTATACTTGCTCTTGAAGAAAAAGAAGAAGATATATTGGCATCAGGATCCAGGTAGAACGTATTGAGGCAGAGAGAGATAGAGAGAGAGAGAGAGAGAGAGAGAAAGGAACGAACAACGTGGAATTCTAGTCACAGGAACGAGCCTGTACACAATTTTTTCGTTGTGCTGATCACATGACGCCTTCAACAAGATTCACCGCTGAAGTAAATGTAGGTGATAAAATAAACGAACAGCATGGAACAGCACCTAGTACGGTAATAAAGAAAAACTAGAGTTCTCTTGATAGTGACGTACACATCAATTGTCAGGAGTCAAACTTAGTGATGATCAACTGCCAGTGAAAATTACAAGCCAACGTAACCTGCGTTGCTGGTCTCATTTTGTGGAAGAACTGCGTGTCAAGCAGCAGGCTTTGCTGCTTGCCATTCACACCAGCAAACTGCCAGAACAGGTCGTTCCAGGGGGTGGGAATGGGGCCATGAAGATGGACCACGTTGTGGCGTTACTCTCAACCTATAAACTACTGCGAAATTCGGTTAAACAAACACCGAACGCATCATTCTCATTTGCCGCTCCTGACAAGTTCGAGATTCTGCACTTGGACTGGACAGTAGAGGTTTGTATCGGAAGAAAATATGTGTAGCCAGCGTGAATCGAAAGACAGACTGGTTCAAGTTTACGTTTTACGTGGCCTGAACTTTCAAATTGCACAAAAAAGAGCTATCTACTCAAACGTTATGAAAACTAGTAGAAGAGTAGAATGTCTGGAATTGCCATAGGATAGTCTGTTTTATGCATCAGAGACATCGGAAACCCACAAGTCATTATAGCGCCGGAGTTGCGCAATGTATTTGACACGTCTGAGCTCGTAATTATCCTGCATCTCTCACAATGCATTTGTTCGATATTTTCGAATACATTTTATCAGGAGTAATTGTGGCAAACATAAATGTCTGCAACATTCCTTAAATGTTTGTAAAGATTTACTTTTAAGGATTGAACGTACAAGAAGCCAACATTCCCGTTTTTCAATTGTAGTCTTCCCCAATGGGACCCAAAGAGCGAATCCACTGAAAAAACACCCCAAATTTCTGAATTGTTGACGCTACCAGGGGACAACAAATGTAACGGCGGTTAATATTCGTATAAATATCAAACCCACATTTAGTTATTTAGGTGTGTCTTAGAGTTTCGTATCCACGTTTGATTAACCGTTCTATGATGATAGTCTGGTCAATGTTTAACAGTTGTTCATAAGATGTTTTGAAATGCGCTTCGATAAAGTGCCTTACCTAGCCGCAAAAAAATACAAATTTGGGCTAAAATTTTAGGACAACTAATGGCGACATACATTGCTAATGTTGTGCACCCGTTTTATTAGCAACACGTTCTCTTAAGAGATATTTCAAAGCGTATTTTACCCGTTGTACCTAAACACTGTTATGATTAGCTCTCTAATCAGTATGAAGAGCCAATACCTGGATGGATTTTCTACATCTGTATTTTATAAATCGCGACTTGATAAACGAGGCAATTATAGATGCTGCCTTCTAAGCGAAATATCGACGTCTGTCAATAACTTGAGACTAATAAGTATGAAATTCTATAGTTAACGTTATTTTTACATGCTCAATAACGTCATTTAATACAATACCCAATGAGGTATTACTAAAATTTCGCAACTGCATTCTCATCTTCAAGGCACGCTTGTTTCGTGACGACTTTTTACCCCAGAAAAGTAGAATCACATCCACATGCTGCCAAACAGCCATTAAAGTGCGGGTTATAAACTTCCTTATAGCTAACAGATTAAGACAACATCAATCAGTTCTCCCACCACGTAACTACAAGAAACCATAAATTAAAAATATATATGATTCCTACAGAGCTGTTGGTATAAAAACATATTACCTAATATAATATCACAATTAACTGAAGAAAAATCGGTCCCTTCATTTATGTCTATTCTTAGATCAAGAGCGAGAGGTTCATTAACCCACGCTCAACGGTGAAGATTAGTGTGGCGTCAATTTTAGCGGTGTAGGCACACCCTTAGCGTGAGTACCTTCATTGCCCAGGCAATACCTTATCGTGAAGCCAGGGTGCGTATGAGCGTTTCCTCACCGCAAAAAACCCACAGCCAAGACGCAAGCGTTAATGAAAGGCTTGATTGTATGACATCGTACGACCCCAAAAAGCTCGCGAATATAACATTTCTTATTATACCATTTTAGCCTTATTATATTGCGGCGTTTCGGCGCGAAGCCTATGTTAGCTTGTTTTTAACAAATCTGACAGCTGCTTCCGTCGCGAAATGAAAAATTGGTAATACATTAGGGAATGAGAGTGAACATTAAAATGTTTGTATACACGACAAAGAAACGTCTAGCTTCTTGTCAGACTCTTGATGCAGACTTCTGAACACACTTGCCTCAAAAACTGAATCGATTCTATTTGAAATTTGGCCGCATACGATCTTGTATCAAACCTATTGTGAGCTTTCGCGGGAATTTGGAGACCACAAGGGGCCAAACTAATAATAAAAAATTAAAAAATTCAATACTTGTTTTGTGAACGGTTTGTGTTCAGCAAATATGACAATTGATAATGATAAATTTTGTTAACTACTTCGGCAATCTCCTCACAATAGTGTCTAAACAACAGTCATAACTTTAGAACGACCCGTCTACGTAAATTTATAAAGAAAAAAAATAATGAAGCTCCATTTGCATAAACATGCCGAATATCTCACAACCGAGCTGCCACAGCCGAATCAGTCCTTAGATTTCTTAAAATATCTATAAGACAGTACACAACAGCATAGGTATTAAACCCCAAGTGTCACAACACGTTCTACTTTCCTAATACAAACCAGCATAGAAAATAGTCAAACAAATAAGAAGATGCATAACGATTTTGCTTATAGGTTTATTGTACTAAACAGGATTTTAAATATTGGTAGCAAAAGATTCTATCTCTATATTCATTCTTCTTTTATTTTCAGGTTGATCCGAAAACACGTCGTCTAAAATGCGAAGTTCGATATAAAGTTCGCAGGTTGATGCAGTCCGCTCATGAACTTGTCCTTGACAGGTATTTCCCCATTTACGTAAAGGATGTAAACCTATTTGATACACCTTAATGGCTGCAATTAGGGCACTGCTATACGCATGATGTATAACGGTTTCTCTTAGCCAAAGAGTAAGGTTCTGCAGAAAATTTAGTCTGTTCTGGTTTCCGTGCTTTTGCTATAATTGACGACGAGCACAAGCATGTATTAAACAAAATTCGAAAAAGATTATCTGATATGCCTGTGACTATGCGATCATGGCAAACGTCATCATTTTTCTTCTTTTTATCCTTTGTTTAATGAAAACATAGGGTCATTTTGTCTTGTATTGTATGTCTGCTGTACATAGTTCGGATCTTCACGTGGATCGAGTTCGGTTAAATCGTTGCAAAAGGACTTATTTCTACAAAAGTCCCCGTCATAAGCTCTACGGTGAAGCGCTGCGAATTCAAATCCCTAAAGAAGAGACAATCTTCGAAATCGACATTGTTTACAGGTATATGTAATGTGCATAATATGCGCAATGTGTAATCCTCATATGCCCTGTCAGGCGTACAAATGATTACGCACATAGCTTGATTCTCATAATCCTATGTTTCAGAACTGGAAATTCGTCAGCGCTTAGATGGAGTCACCGAGACGAACAAAGCGTGTTTACAATTTCATTTCCGGTGGCCGCGCGCTCGATCATCCCATGTCAGGATGTGCCGCAGGTTAAGGTTAGTCCTCAGCAACCGGTATTGGAGTCACACTTCAATCTGGTACGATTTCTGTGCGGGTTTTACGTTAAATATTAATTGGATCACGAAACACGAAAATGAGTTCAGCTTATGAATATATCTTGTACAGAAACTTCATATTTTACTGGTACTGAGTGACCTCGAACGAATCAAAGTATGCCAATACCTACTATCACGAACTAAACTTCCGAATTCTTGCAACCCGTTACCTATCCGAAATGTTGCGTCCGAAAATATTACCCTAAATGTACAATTTTAATGAATAGACGAACTGTATGTTATCAAAGGAAGCCGTCCTCCCGTTACCTCATCCGCAAACGATTAATTCTGTTCAACAGCGTCTAATATTACATTATGGTTCGTTTGGTTCCTATGTTATCAGGTACCGTTCTGCGCCACACTCCTAACTCCACGGGGTACGGTGGCCGTGATGGGAGCATCACTTCGAGAGTCCGGACGAGCCGCTGATGGCCGTAACATCTTTCATTTCGAGCAGCCTGTCCCGATCCCATTTTTTCTTATAGCCTTTGCTGTGGGTGATTTCAACTACGTACCCGTCTCAAGCTGTGTCGGAGCCTTTACGGAAAACGAGCCTGGAGATGCGCGCTTCGTTGCCGCCACTGTCAACCGGATCTTACCGATTGCGTTCGATCTACTTGGTCCGTGCCTGTTCAGTAAATTTGATGTGTTGATACTCAACGATTTTCCATTCAAGGCGCTTGAGATACCAGGGCTGACATTTCTCAATGCGGGACTCGTCGGCTCGACAGAGCTGGCCGTGGTGCTTGCGCACGAGGTCGCCCACAGTTGGTTTGGCAATTCGCTAGGCATAGAAACGTTTCATCATCTCTGGATAACCGAGGGCATCTGTTCGTACATTGAACGACGAATCCTACTCGAGCTGCGCGGTGAGGAATTCTGGAGGACCGTTCATCGTGACGCGATCTCTCGACTCGAATTCGAAGTGCGAATTCTCGGAGCTAAAAACCCGAGGTTGAAGCTGGTCAATCCAGACGTCGAGGCGAGCCAGTTGCATTCGGTGGTACCGTACGAAAAAGGCTATTTGTTCTTGATCTACCTTGAGCAACTTGTCGGCGTCGAAAAACTGCTATGCGCGCTCCGCTGCCTACATCTAATATACAAGGAGAGTGCAATCAACTCAGAGAAGATACGTGAGTTTCTGACTCGACTTTTTGAAGAAAAACTTGCTGAAGTCAACTGGGACGAGTGGCTCTACGAGCCTGGCCTGCCACGAGTTTCGAGACTTAACAATAACTATAAAAACGTAAAATGCCAATATAGAACGCACTCAGCCGTTCGACCAGCGGAACGATCTTGAATCGTGCGACATTTGGTATTAGGTCTTCATTAAGTCGTTTGGGAATTGCTCATTGTCGTGAGCGGGCTACGATTTATATCATCTCCGCTTAAATTGACAATACCGCAGTAGGAGTACGTACTTTATGTGGTTTCCTGTTTCGTTCGGACTGAGTGTTTTTGCGTTAAACTCTACCCGCAGAATGTCAAACTCGGAGAATTTCAGGAAACTGCGTACGTACGAAACGTCATTGTTTTTCCCAGAATACTTACTATGCTGGTTTTTTTATTTGCGTGTTTTAAGTGTGTGACCTGAGCCCGAAAAACATGATCCTTTTTTGCACTATGTAGGCTTACAACAATTGTTTAACATTTATCTGATGAAATATAGTCGTTTATCGATCGGAAGCGAGGTTCGTAGAGCGAAGATTCTTTTGAACATAATGGAACAAATTACAACTCCTCTCCTTATAAAAATAACTATTTACCTTTATCCCTAAGAGATCACCTAAAGAATTTGACCAATTATGCCGAGAAGGCAACCTCTAATTTCTTACCTATGTCTCTATAGCATATACCTCGCTTTTAACTTGGCCTAGTATGATCCAAATCTCGTCAATACTTTACACTCTGTCACATTTCTACTCAGATGAACCACACTACAATATTGCGCCATATCATTGAGCCCTTAAGCACCGTTCGTTTAGGGGTTCAGTGACGTGGAGAAATTTTTCCTGTAGCAAGAAATTTCGTTAGCGAATTCTTCTTGTAAGCATTGATTTATAAACCTATTCCACAGACTTTTCACGAACTTCACCCGCTGATTTCATTTCTTTTTGGTTCCCTTCCCTTGATAGGGTACAGTAACTCGAAGTTCGTTTGGCTGGACGAATTGCCTTTTGTCTTTAGACAAAGTGAACTAGAGAAATTATCTGATAATTAACACGCAAGATAGATTTTATATGATATTATTTGTATTAAAATTTAGTTTAGAACGATCATTCTACTTATAACAAATATTTGCCCCAGTGGAATTGTACTAGAGACGCTTTTCCGATACATAGTTTTACAAAATTTTTTGTTCTAACGACACAGTTTTACAAACACATATATATCCAACCGATATTTATTTGCGTTTAGTATTGGCGTTTGGTGGATGTTACACATTTTTGTATTCCATTTCGTTGCTACTGTGTTCGATCCCAGAATAGTTAAACAACGGAAAATCACATAGCCCTGCTTCTGCCTCGGTTTCGACAGCTGGGAAGGTTAAGTCAATATTGTTATACACGGCAATATCAAATAGAACAAAAAGGGAGCAATATAAAAAAGCTGACTAAAGTTGTATTATCTACAACGTTGTAGTTTAAAAACGATTTCAACTAGTTTGGTTCTCCTTATTTGGCCTTGATATTTTTTAGGAAAGCTGAAATATCTTAGTGTGATTACCCTATCTTCGGTAGGAGCCAATTTGAATATATTCCGGGTAGTGGGTACGATTTACGTTGATCCAGCTAGATTACACGGCTCACTGATATGAGTATGACCCACTAAGTTACATATCATACGACTATAGGGGCCATGCACTCAGACACCTTCATTTGGCTATTCTACCCACGAGTAGTAAGCGGTTGAGTGATATATTTTGTCTGTTTCAATGCTTGGAGATTATGTTTAAGTGCAGAAGTGTAAACACTGTAGATGATTGTAACTAGTTTTTACGCATATCATAAAATACACGCCACTATTATATTTTGCACCAAACAAATCTGGACTTCTTTGTTGACCTACTAGCATGCAAATTTCTAGTAGATAAAACCTCGCATGTAAAGCAATGTAATGATAAATTGTGTTTTTAATACAGATCAATAGAGGTATAGCATTAATTCCTTTCAACACTTGCATACACATATAGATACAGGCTGGCGTTAGCCAATCCATCTTTATGATCTCGAAAACTTTATATTTAGTTAAAACAAAAACATACTATGGTGTACGTACAATTAGTAATAGGTCTATTAATAATAGAGCGATCACCTATTCTTATCTTTTATATAATGGCTTTATAGATTGTTGTTTACTTCACCTAATCAGTCCATTCAACGCAGTGCCGGTGAATGATAGTATCAATTTGATAGTTTGTTAAATTTGTAAAGTACTTATTCTAGGCTTTTCCCAAAAAACTCATCCTATTCGACTCTGGATTCCATCTTGGTTTTGTGAGCACACTCAGTCACTTAGTCGGAAATGAAAAATTGAAAACTTTTTAACAGATACGCGTTTTTTCAAATAGCCATAAGCTACAGAGAGTATTAGCTACCGCGATTTACATAACAGCGATACCTCATAATGGGTCAAATAGATCGTCTATATCAGAACTTCTTATGGCTTCTCAGCCAATCTTGCGGTCATAACATGCAGACACAGCGATGGCCGCGGTAACATCTAGTAAAGCGACAAGTGCAGGTGAGAATATGGCTGCAACGGCTGCAATTTGCTAGCCTTAGTTTTTCGACATTTTCCTGTGCTCGTTGGGCTTGCTTTGCTAACATTGCTCTTACTTTTGAATAGACGATCGAATATGCCTACCGAAGGTCTAGAACCTTCCCACCAAGACCAAGAACATACGCTTAGTTCTCTTATGCTTTTGCCAAGTTCAGTTTGCCTTTGTTCTATCTCTTGATTCAGTTGGTTGCGTCGGAAAATAAACGTTCAATGGCGTTGCTTAAATCGTTCTCGCAGGCTGAGTGTGGAATTGTGACTTCGAGTGAAGCATCCTCCTCCATCGAGTCGCGAATCGTTTCCAGCGCGTAATTGTTGCCTGCATACAGTTAATAAAAAGGAAGTCAAAATAACATCAAGTGAATAAGTGAAATTGACTGCAAAAAAACGCACGCGAGATTTTGTTTTCGTAAATATTCCGTCTGTACATATAAATTTATCCAGTTCATTGTTACTTAGCTATTGTACAAAGCGTGCGAAGTTTTACCACCAACCATGTTTTGAATTTTAGTTTTGAGAGTTTGCTGGCGTTTATATTTAAGAAGCGTTCTTTGAAATATATAGGTTCAATCCACAATATACGTATGCTTTTTTAAGCTAGAAATTAACATATTAGCACGATTACATTTAGCCTAAAAAATCACATACAGGTTTCTTCGTTGGCATGCAATAGGATACCCACCAGACCATCCTCTACGAGCGATACCGTTATTGACGTCCCAAGAAAGTAACTCTGTGGCCTTTTCTTTCGCCTCTTTGCTGCCATCCAAAAGTATGCCAAATCCGCCATTGATGACCTGCATGAAACGCGAGCACATAAAGATATTTATATGTTAATATGATATACATTGTAATGTATAGGTACGTATCACTACACAGTACATCATATCTGTTTGGAAATATACGTGAAATAATAATGATTATAATTTTTTAATATGCACAGTTATCAATTCTGGCATAAATTGCCATACTCGAGATCAGGCACTCTGGCATTTCCGATAATCAAGAAAATTTTTTTAGTTGCAATTTTTTTAAAAGCTATCTAAAAATGTATCTGAATGTAGGTGGTTTTCATTTAAGATAAACTGGTTCGTGCGGTCAAAAAATCAAATGCGATTTTGTGATAACGTCCTTGAAAATTTGGTCAACACTATCAATATTCTTTAAGGCTTTAACAAATCAACAAACAACATAAACATACATTTGTTATTGTAATCTCATAGCTATATAATTACGTGAAACATGTCAATAAACAGTGCTTTTATTAATGTTTGAGCGCAAAGCATTTATAAATAACTCTGTTATTTCCAGTTGTATTGGACACATAGATCTTTATGCACATTAATGTTAACTATCACATAAAATCATTTGTTATATGCAAGGTAAACACCTGTCCCCATCCAACGCCTCCTCCGTTGTGTAAAGCCACCCATGTAGCACCACGTAGCGCATCGCCGATAAAGTTTTGAACAGCCATATCTGGAAAAAGCGTACATCATGGCAGACGGCTAACTTGCTATGCGTTTTCCTTTATTAGTATTTGGTTTTCGATAGAAGTATATAGCTAAAATGTTATATTTTGCTATACTATAGTGTTTTTCAAAACTCAAAGGTACATATTTTCCCAAGCTCTAGTTATTCGACAGGTGAAATCGTACTACTTACCAGCTGTGAACGCAGAACCGTCGTAGATATTCGACGTCTCTCGGAATGGGCTATCCGTGCCGGACACGTCGTGGTGGTCTCTACTTAGTACGACAGGACCCTTTAGACGTTCTGTGCGAACGGCATCATTAAACGATTGAGCAATCTGCGGGGTACACCAAATTTATGTTTCTTTATGTTATAATTTAAACGAGACATTGTATTAATAATTACTAACTCTACGTTAAACTTTAAACGATAATTGAACGGCTATATGTTCTTCGTCCACTAAAAAATCAGACTATTTTAATGTGTTTAAACAATTTATTGCTCTGTATGCGTACTCGCATCGCTACGTGACATGTAATGATAGGGATGACAACTTAACTGTCCTTAAGATCATCATACATCTCCAAACATAATTGTACCAACAAAAACGCTAATAATAGTAATCACCTTTACCCTTCCCCGACGGTCGGAGTAAAGAATACGCGCCTGGGAGCCAACAACGAGATTGTTCAACGAAGCTTTCTCTATCCATCGAATATTGTCAGAATACTGGCACTTTACGCTGTCGCTAACTAAAAATTTTTATTAAAAGGCACATAACAAATAATTTAGACATGGCACACTTTAATAGGCTCTTAGTTAAACCACTAAAATTGTAAACATATTCAGAATTGGCAACTTTATTGAGTCACAGTCTCATTACCGAGGCTAGACAATAGCTCACGCTAACATGACTATTTCTATACAGCGGAACTCACGAAGGTAAGTACTTCCGTATTTTCCTATAAAGGCTGTGGAGCATAATTCTTTCAGGCTTGCTTCGTTCGTCTATTATTTGGAAATTGTGCAAAATAAGTATTATTAGTTTATAGAACGAATATGATTTACATAATAAGGGGTCACGTGCAGAAGGTCAAAAAATTAAAAAACAGTCTGTATACCATAAAATATAGTATGCACGTCAATTTATAGTTTTAATTTTGTATACACACCGTCTGAGTTCAGCAGCTCTCTGAGAACTTGACAGGCAATCTTGTCAGTGAGATCTAGATCCTCAGACAGTCCAGAGGTACACACCCATCGGAATGGTCCGAAGCCCATTGAGAAGATGTCGCTTAAAGTGTAAATGTTACAATAACTGAATTTTCTAGAGATTATGCTTTGTCAAAGCTTGCATCGTCGTAACTGCTTAAAGAAAAAAAACTTCTTAAGTATAGCTTTATAAAGCAAAAGCATCAAATCGAAGACTACGATATCTCTTAAAGTTAGACGAAAATGAATGAGAACATTTGTCGCGTTTATAGCGTCACTTTTCAGCTTGTCTTCATTTGGGGAAGCAGTTTTGTCGAAAATTTGAGATATGTCAATATACCACTATATATAACTAGTAATAAAGAACTAGTATTAAAAAAGTAGCGATGAAAAGCAATGCAATTTTTTACCAAGAAATACATTTGGCGTGTTCTCTTTTGGACTTACCCCATGATATCCTGAACGTAAGATGGGTACTTGAAGCGGTTCCCATCCCGGCCTACATCAGCACCTGCGCGTGACGCTTCAAGGAGAAACGCGTTACCATAATCCCAGAAGCACATTCCACGAGCCGTCAAGGAATCGATGGCAGTAACTTGGCGTCGTAAACTAACAAAGGTCGTATAGATTAATGATACCGATGACCTTCTTTGTAAATAAAACTTGGGTATTTTTCACAAATTTATATATAAATATAAATATAAATATATATATATATATATACACCTACGCTAAAGCTGAGTAGGGGAAATGGCTGGTTTTGTTTCAAAAAAACAAGTGACCTTTTTTGCTAACATATGGTAGGATAGGTTATCGGTCAAGCGTTCCTTCATACTGAAACACGTTGAAGGTGATAGGAGATCATTGTTTTCTATAGTATACAAATAATATAGACCGGTCGCGCAATCATCATCTACCTTTCCTGCACAAGCTGCTTAAATTTTGGGGGATCGCGGGTCATAAGATCATTAGCCTCTTCCAAAGACAATTGGACTGGGTAATATCCACCACCGAATGGGTTGTGACACGACGTTTGATCTGATCCAAGCTCTACAAGAAGTTCACCGCTCTCTTCGGCATCTCGCGCAAGGAATTCCCTACAGAAACAATTATGTCAAAAATTTATTGTCACAAACCATAGGCCTATTGGAGCCGGTAATTGTTACCAATTGCTATAACTGGCCATTGAATTTAAATATTCAGTACTATGAATCATTCGACTTGAACCGAAATGTGTCTAGTGATGGCCACCAATCGCCATTTTTAAAGATGTATCTTGAGTTCTTGGCAAAAAACC
>MNPL01017064.1:0-14501 GCA_002081605.1 Tropilaelaps mercedesae | reverse complement strand
AAACCCTGTTTCTATAAATACAGTGTCATATATATATATGACACTGTATTTATAGAAACAGGGTTTAGCATATCCCGTAATTATTTTGTACTAACATGGGAACCAGCAGAATTACAACTATTTGGCCATAGTTCGGACTGTTGTTAATGCTATTGAGTGCCACGTCTCGGGACAACAGGTGCTCATTAGAAAACTGAGCTTTCGTCCGACGATTGAGGAGCTTAAAGAGCGTAAGATCATTCGCTTCAATGATTACGTCGAAGTAACGCAGGCACATGACTACGATCGGCGGGCAGACAAACCATGGACGAGGCTAACCCCAAAAGATAA
The DNA here is from genome assembly GCA_002081605.1 of Tropilaelaps mercedesae. Lineage (NCBI taxonomy): Eukaryota > Metazoa > Arthropoda > Arachnida > Mesostigmata > Laelapidae > Tropilaelaps > Tropilaelaps mercedesae. The sequence continues at coordinate 14,171 of MNPL01017064.1, read as the reverse complement.
GGCGATGATCCGAAAAGAGCTCAATGAGTTTAAGGCACAGGAGATGGAAGTACATGAAGAAAGCCGACATCTTACCAGGTAAATACAACACACATGATACGTGATTTTGCTCACTGGTTTAAGCATACGCGAGCACATACGAACATTACGCCTTTGAGACATTGATTGGTTAGGTTTTGCGACATTTATAAATTAATTTATTCGATAGCGTACTTAGATATTATGGTATAATTTAGCCGGAAGACTTCTACAAGTAGATAGATACACATTCATACACTTGTAAGGTCCAAATATTTTTGTTCTTGCCATTGCTTACTTGTGTGGGTATTAAACCTATCAGGATCTGGTCTACCAGGCTGAGTCACCCGTACGTCCATAAAGTTAATTCAATTTTGATGACTCTAATACACAATCGGATTGCGAACTGTGCTTACGTTACAGATTCCATAGGCCGTGAGGGCCGGTCGTGTGATATTAGATGCGACCAGAAATGACTAGGAAGGGTCTGGAATTACGAGTAAAGTTGCCTGAACAACTCTAAGGACATATTCAGCGAACATCCGAGTTCGGCACCTGTATTGCTAGATCGTAAAATTGACACTGGGGCATTGCATATTAACGAATAAACTAGGCGAACGCATTGTCACAACAAAGCAGCCTCTGAGAACGAAAAGCATCCACGTAAAAGCAAACGCAAGATGGCTGTAATCTACAGGCAACCTCGGTCACCTATTGTCGCTTCCGGCTAAGCGGAGAACACAACAAAATCGCAAATCTCTTTAGTTTATTAGTTAGTGAACGCAACTACGCAGTTGCGAGCACTTGATCGGTTCATCGCGCGAAGGACAACAAGAACAACAAGGAGCAGCACGGAGTACCTATACACATGCGAACCAACTCGTTGGTCAGCCGTCTAGTACTCGTATTCGTCATTACATTGCGTATATTCAGTGTATTGTTGCGTATTTGCTAATTGTAAACCCAACAGTAGCAAGAGCGACAAGCACGATGTATATTATTATTGTTTCTATGAAATTCTATGCTGGCAATCAATCGAGAATGTGATGAGAACGAGCCCGTAGGCCTTGCCAATCACAATTGTATACTTGCTCATTCTTAAAACGAACTGTTTTGATTATGTTGTTATGACAGTGATTATTTTCACATAAACTCGATTTTTAAGACCGCGTTGATTTACAAAATGAGATGTACTGATAACTGAAGTTCTGATCGTATATAAAGGCACACAGGAAGATTCTAGATATATTTTGCGTGTGTGTCGATGTTTGAGTCAAACATTCATCATCCATACAATTTCAAAGGTACATATGTCCTTAGACGAAAAAACAATGCAGTAGACAACCATTAAAAACTAACAAAATTAAAGGGTCAGTAATACGTTTGTAAACGACTAGGGGGCGTCTCTGCTCTATTTACGCCAGCAATACAAGGCCGCCATAATATGTCAAAGTAGATATACACATAATGCCTCGTTCATGGAGGAATTTATAATAATTGTGCTTATGTTTATACATAAGTAATGGCGCTGAGAGAAAATGAAATTACGCTTTGTGGCGTGAGGTGATTTAACGGAAGAAGTTTAGATCATCTCAGTATGCTGTTTTCCCGACTTTTAATATAAATAGCCACAAATTGGCTGATTGACGTTCTCTCTTGGTAGCTTGTTTTGAATGAATTTTCCAGCGACCGAAAGATGTCGGTTACAGCAATGACCTCAGATGATTAAAAATCACGCGGGCGCTAATCACTCAAAACATCAAGGTACATTCGCCCTTCATCTTCACATTTTAATAAGAATGTTCCATGTATTTATGTCTGTACAGACAAACGCACTAACCGACTTTCAATGTCGCACTCCTGATCACGCCATAGAACACAACATTCACTATACAGCGTCGGACTCACGACCCAGTTGTTCTAGTGATGCACCGATCGTCACTACGGCTGCCAGTCAAATCAGTCAACTAACCACGTGTAACGCAGACACACACGACCCAGTTGATGTATGGCGATTTGTGGAAGTGCTAATCCGTCACAGTGCTTTCATCCACACATCCGCTCACCTGCTAAGCAGGCAAGTCCCTCTCCTCATTCGGCGAACAACATCAAATTATTTGAAAGAACACGAATGGATTTAAGAACACCTTTGCAGTCCTCGTGTATACCCATTCTGTAGTCTCGGCAAGTGCACCCATAGATGAAGAAAACGAACCTATATCGACGCCAATAGCATTAAATCCTCGCCAATTAAATCCTCGTCCTACTCTCGTTCAAAAAGAGTGCCCAGCGAAGGATGGAGCGGTACTGCAACGAAGACGGTCATCGAACACAATCGATATGATATGCTGGCTGACAAAAAGAGCCCTATACATCACAAACATTCACATAGTTTATCTTTCTTGCTCATTAAACATGAAAACTTCGCCTGCTTCCGATCTTCACTTGAACGCCATATCCAATTTAACACTTTGCTATTCCTATTGTAGGATTTCTGCCCCTTAGACTGCCTCTTGACTCAATGTAAATGCTTTACGATAGATTAAATAGACTCCCAATAAATCGAGGAATACTTTTTTTATCGATTTGGTAAAAACAATTGGATGAGATTTGGATGGAAACATGAGGATCAAACAAGCAACAACCAAATAGCTGCTAAAGTAGACTTTTGCACTAAGACGACCTTGTCCTTAAGTATTCCATATAATATTTGTCATTTAATAGAGGTCAATTTTTGCAATTATGATCTTGTTAGGGCTAAACCATGCGTGATGAATTTTTTTACAGCTGTTTACTAATAAGCACTAATACCACGGGATATTTTTTTTGCATTCGTAAAGATAAGGCAGAGCATCTAGCGACACCAAACGCCAACAAGGCGCGATTTAGTGATCAAGAAGAGAGAAGATAGCGGTGAAAACAGCCGTATCTATAATTAACATGATCGCCGCCGTAGTGGAAACAAATAAGCATTCTAATATCCAAGCGAGCTATTCGGGTCGACGCTGCGACTTCTGAGGGCAAAAGGTATATATATATATATATATATATATATCAACAGAGAAATAGCACGAAAAAGATACAAGAATGGGGAGAATAGATGCATGATATGAAAGAACAGGGGAAGCGCAGAAAGACCATATTCTGTAAGGACAATACACACGTTATAAATGTTGCGATACAAGCATTCACGTTGTTACCTCTATCGTTTTTTTTGGTCCAGACAGTGGTGCATGCCACAAGTGGATAACAGCACACAAGCTACACAAAACACACTGAACAATACGGAAATATGGACCACAGGCTTTCCGTAGAGACAGACTTATTAAAAAACGGTGAATGGGAAAGTGTCCACAGCACCACTGAATACGCCGTGGCATACCAGAGAAATAATGCAGTAAAATGTATTGGACTGCTTCGCCCTCGTTTTTCAGTAAAAACGGGTTGTACCTCATATTGATTGGTCAGTGGTAGCGGCACCGAAGGTACACAAGCACTTTCGTAGTGGTATGCTGCAGGTATTGCGGGAACAGTAGCTCCAACATGAGATGTTACCACTGAGATGTACTAGGATAGAAGAGGATACTGGTACTATGATCGTACAGGAATAGCTGAGGCTTGAACTCAGATTTCAATTGATACACTGGCCACGTATTGCTGCTCAAATGGGCAAGGACTTAAGACAAGAGTGAAGAAAACACGATCATGGAGGCGCACTAATTGCAACGCTGTGCTTGAAAGTACCGTAGTCGACGAAACTGAAAAATAAGTGATCCAGGCGCAGTATTTAAGAAAAGTGCTGCTACAATGACACGAAATATTAAAATAACTAAATATTCCTTGTTGGTATGTTGACACATTTTTTCGACAAAAAATAACAGCAGACAGACAAAAACACATGTTATTCTCAGGGAAAATGTTGTTTGTTGCAGGTACAATAACCATCATTGTCATCATCAATAACAACACAAACGACAGTGTGACGACTTTTATTTGTATATGAGAATATATAGCAAATTTGAGGACGAGTGGGAGATCACGAAAAATGTTTGGCAGGAAATCGTGGGCAAGCAGAAGGACAGCAGTCTCTAATGAACGAAGGTTGAGAGAGAGAGGTGGTTGGTTTTCATATGAACATATTCTTTGTACGACCCTGAGGTTTATTCGAAATAAGAAATTATGACATACTTGATATACACATACACACATTATATATATTATAAACATTTACTACAATTAACATATTATTTGAGTAGGCAGTCATTGAAGAGTGAAAATATGTTAAATGACAGCATCGACCCTGAAATAGATTAATATGCGCGAAAAAAATTTGCGCAACACTGGATAATGTCGGACACGTTGACATCGTTTTGTTGTTGAGGAACAGAGATAGATATAGAGAGAGGAGGGAAAAAAGTAAAATGGTCAAATTAGGTTTTCATAGTGCAAGCGGAATTCTAGAAATTTCTACTTAAAAAAAGCTTAAGTTGTAGATTCCCTTATTATACCGTAATGATGTCGGACACGAGTGACAAAAGAAAAACAGTCTACAATACCTACTATTACGGCTACCATACCTAGAGATACAACGCCAAAAAAATGACAGAAATTTAACACCGCTGAGGCCAAGCAGATTTCGATGCAAGGTGGAGCAACGTACATGTCACACATGTGAACTGGTTTACCTTCAACTCAGTAGGACAAGTTTCGAATAAAACCAGCGCAATGACAATAATTTTAATGCTGGCGACGAAAATGGCCGCAAACTCACCCAAGGGAAGCCAGACTTAAGACATACCAATAGTGGTGACAACAAGAATAATGGCAATAATTATTATTTCTACAATAATACGAGATACTTTTGCTAGTAACCTCCATTTAGAGGAGGTCAGCTTTCTGATGGAGACCCTTTGGAGGGGGGTGAAATCTCTGCAGTCTCTAATCTACAACAGTAACTTACCCTTCTTTTAACTAGGTGGTGAATGAATCGAAACGAGTTGACTGGGGCATGCTGATTGGGCACGGCAAAGCACATGATTGCACAGACACACAAACATTTTGCATTCTTAAGCACAATCGTAACTCAACCTTGGACTGGATTAACAGTCCTACATCTTCGCAGTAGTCGCGAAGCGATAGGGGGACAGCATAAAAAACATGGTGATTTAGATGGTCCCATTGGGCGAATATATTAACTCTAAATTACTGCATTACTCATAGGTAATCCGTTGTACAGAAAAGGGAAAGAGATTACCAATATCCATAACAAATTTGCTGTGATTCTTTTCTATATCTTACAAAGTGTCGTCGTGCTTCCTTCCTTGATTTAGTGGCAGCCGTTACTCGCAGGAAATACAGACTGTAGAATATGGCCATTTCGTATGACGGGCACTCGATTTAAGCTCCGAACTATCATAAAATTATTTGAGCACTTCAGTAGGGCCCATTTAACAGTCGCGTCTCCGTGTTATGATGTTACTTTATCGGTGACACAAAAAAGGGGCGCTTCGTGAAGAGACCAGCGATAGACACTAATCTAGCGAAATTGAATATTTGGGAAGGATACTGATGAGAGGAAGCACGACGAGTAATAGACAACAGTCCCTCTGGGCCAAGAGGATTTTACATTCATGGGATAGGATATAATAACGTATCGGAGTACATAGCCACCTTAAAATGTTCCTTAACCGGTAGAGACGGATTCTGCAACCGGTTCGTGACTTTTTGAAATTATTTAAACAGTAGACGAATTGTATGTGGGGGCGACGAAAAAAGAATGTGAAAGAATAACAGATGCTTTCCATTCAAGAACAAGTCTATTATGATATTAAAGAGGTCAATACGGAGGTGAGAAGACAACAGGTTGAGAGTGGTTTTGCGTGTCCCGGTATTTTTGTTCCCATGGATTGCGGCCAGCCAGCAATAACGTTGGTGCGCCACCAATGCTTAAGAACCGTAGAGGTTTAGAAATAAAAGAATGGTAACGTACTCGAAAAGTGTGAACGTCGTTCATCAATAACCGGGGGCTAACGAAAACCTTCCAACCTGTTGACGAATATTGTATATAGTGTAACATATTTTAATTACGCGAAAGAATTAACGAAAAAAGAGTGGAAATAATGAAAAATAAAGGTAAAATATAAAAGGCAGAGCAGGATCACTAGAAGTAGCAAAATGAGTGAATATAGAAGGAACGAAAGGACGAGGAAGAAAATGGTATTGTATTGAATAAAAAGTTTAACTGCGCGGACATCAGATCATTTGTATTAATTTTCATATCTAAAATAACAAAACCGCTTCGTGCAGCTTAAAATAGTATTGAAGTATCTTTAGTACCATAATATTGCAATACCGTTTAGCAAGCATAACACATTGCAAACGTTAGATTATCGCGTGTTGAAGAACAAATGTTCTTCGTTTATATCGATCAGATTTCTTTCATATACTTTTTATCGCAAATTACGCGCATATGCTCGGACGCATTCTAAATTTTATTTCGACAGGATGCGACCTAAATCCTTTAAATATCCACAAACCGTTCACCTTCGATATGTTTCAACTTACAGTGGCAAAACACACTAGGGGCGAGAAGGTATAGTGGATGGCAAGATTTCAATTACTGTAGGGGTTGCGTTGGTTTGCTGACGAGTCCAATGACCGGATTTTGTCTAATTAAACTGCTTCCTTTAAATATATTCAGGCGTTCAAGGTGGTGCCTAAATGGCGGTTTGGCTTAATAGTGCAGATAAAGACGACTGTGTTAGCAGACGATACTGCTAAAGCTTAGCTGATACGGCTACTTCACCTTTACGATGTATATATTGGTATAAGCATATGATGTAGCCTGTGGGAAACCAAGGTTGGCGTCATGCGACTAGGCGCATCATCCTTATGTTACTGCGATTTTTGGCGAAATATGTAACACTCTCCACTTCGACCAACAAACTGTAAAGTTAAAAGCAAAATGTCCCAGATAATACCTTCTACATCTAATAAGGGCTCAGCTTTTGCAAGGCGAGGAAATGTTTGTATTTGCTCTAGTCGTTCAGACTGGACACAATATCGATCTCACATTGTCATCTATACATGCTGCGTATCTTTTGAAGCAAAATGCCATTTCTTTTCAGGATTTTTTTTCATGAATAGGCCTTCATAAATATTTGATCGTTTCACTACTAAACGTTATTTTGGTGGAATGATCAAAATGCAAACCACCTCACTCATTACGTCATATTGAGTGCATTGAGTCCTTTGACGCGCCGCCTTTGACTTAAGAGGAACCGCCTCAAAACCCCAGAGTCAAGCACAACATAGTTGTTTGTTGGAGAAATGCTGAATATATTTGAAACACAGCAAGAAACACGAGTGTAATAAAAATTACGTTTATTGTACTCTAAAAATTATGTCATGTTGTTTTGTGGCGTTTTTAATAGCATTATTATTTACCTTTTATATATGAAAATGATTTTGAAAGGCATGTAGTTTTTCTCTTTGCCATCTCACCTTTGCTCCATTGTTTTTTATTAAAAACGTATACATATATATACGAACGGTCGAGGGTATCCTTCGACTACTTCAGTGTAACGAATGCATTACACCATCTTATGCACCGGATTGATGGTGATAAAAAATTAAAAGCATTTAAAAGCTATTAAAGCAACCACTGCTCGCAGTCAGACGTACAGTATAATCATTTAATTAAACTCGATCTTTGCTCAGAAAAGTAGTTGAACGTACAACAGACGAAACGCCGATTTTTGAGGTTACGTTTTTCTTATATACAAAACGTAACCAATTCTGTTATCACCATCTCCGTTATTCAAATCTTGGTGGTGTAAAATCAATTGAAAGATCGGATAATTTTAGGTACAAGTCGGGCAGAAGATTACTTCGTGCACTCCTGATAATACCTGGCTCTGGTATCGATATGGGTCTGGTAGCCATCCATTGCGCGCATCAATCTATCAACTTCATCATCATATCCTTTCACCTGAAGATTTAAGAGGAAAATGTCAATTTAGCGAAATGTTACGACGAGAGCTGACCGAGATTCCTTTGAAACATGTGGAGCGTCATCTAGGACCGTTGATTCTGTGAAGCCGATAAGTTACTGTTCTTCTTTTACTGTCTACCAGTTGTCTAATGTTCACTTTCACTTTAGATTTGTTTATCTATCGCAAGTACGAAGATAACGCTCAAAATGAAAAGCTCATTGCTGTTCATGCACACTCAGACTTATTTGTATCAATGACAATTAGGCAATGTTAATGTTTTACAGTACACTTCTCTTAGTTGTATCATATTCTTATTTATATTTACCTTTTCCTAAATTTGCATGGGTCACAACAATAAGCCTTAACTCCTAATCTGACATAAAATTTTAGAGCTGTCGATCAAAGTTTTACAGCTATTTACGTTAATATTTTTTTTAATTTATGATTCCAAGTTTGCTAGCATAGACAACCGTTAGTATAACAATTAATGTTTCTTTACTGTTTTTTAACCTTTTATGCGGAAGGACTACTACTCAAAACTGCATATGCGGATTTTAGTGCCCTATATTTGAAATTTGTAAAGCCATCTCCACGTTTTTCATATTTATTGGCCCGTGAAGACCGTATCTAACTTCCGTCTCTATTTATCTTCGAGTAGCTCGTACGCCAAAAATACATGGTAGCAGGATAAATTTCTCTATAAAAAAATTTGTGTTATTTGACCTTGATCTAAAAAAGCTTTTGCTGAGAATATTAGCGTAGTCTTCATTACCAGACAGATCTATCAAATATCTAAGGCTTTTTCCCATCCACAAATTGTACATCCACTCGCGCATATTTGCTTAAATTAGGGAAGCTCCAGTACATTTTCCTAAAATTGCGTTATTGCAAATACAAACTGACCCCAACAGTTATTTTGAGTTATTTTGTTTGAGTTAGAGTTATTTTGATATTCTACCACAGTATTAAAAAAATTCATTAATGTTGCGCGCGTCAATTTTTCTATAAAATGATTATCTAAGTTAGAATCAATTCTATTACCAATAATACCAAGCAATATATTTGAAGCGTGAGGTGCACTCATAGGAGGATATTAACTTGCTTAGTTAGTCGTGTGTTTTTTTAAGCAAATTATGAACGTTGAAACAGAGTGCCTCAATATGTTACCTGCCGCATTATTGGTGGCAGTGTTAAAAGATTTTTATACTGTTACTGCCATATGCTATAGTTACGTTAAGATATACATGTAGCATGTGTGCTCCTAAGGAAAGCGTGAAAATAAAAAACAGAACCCTCAAAGTTTAGCATAGTAGACAGTATACTTCATTATATCGATGTATATACATAAATACGTTATTAGGGTGCTGGTTAAACCGTATTACCTCGTCTTGTTGCTACTACAGTTCATTGTTTAAATCTAAATACGTTAGATATAAATAGACTCTTTGCTAGTTTTTTGCCTTCATTAAACTGTAGATCATCGACAAGCACAAAAATACAATGTCACTACCTATTCTTACTGTTTTGTAAACAAATAAAAAATCAACAATGAAAAGCCACAACATACTTTAGAAAATATAACCAAACTAACGAGTTTACAATGTTTCATACCACTACTAATTGCTGGTTGCGTTACTTACCTTTTTTTCGTTATCCATAAAAGTATCTTCAAGTTTCTGCAAGTCAGTCAATCGTACCTGTATCTCATTATTGAGACGCTGTGCTCGTTGGCGAAGGTTATCGGCAAGACCTCTATTAGAATTATCTGTCAGCGTCTTACGTTCAATCTCGTTAACAGCTTCCCTGTTGAAACATTAGTATTATTCAGCCGTCCTGAAGATTCAAGAAATCAATAGACGACAAAGCGCGAGAGACTAATGTCCCTTGCACTAGGTGCCCAACGCGATTCTGCGAGGGTAATATATCACATAGAATACACGCTGTATACAAGAGCATTATGCCAGATCGTAAGAGATCCATAGTTTGTGATGCATGTGACTCACTGATATTTAGTTGAAAGCTGCTGGGATATGCTGTGGGCTTCGTTGGCCGCCTTCTGGGCCTCCTCGAATTCTTGGTTAAGATTTCCAACCTTGTAGTTTACATTGGTCTTATTTAACTGTAGCAATTTCAAACGATCGGACAGCCTCGTCGCAATTTTTAGCAAATCGTTCGCCTTTGACTTCATTTCGTTTCCTCGATCGTCCAACTGTCCATATGATTAGATGTTTCAATCGAAGGCGATTAAATTGATAATTAGTATTACTATAATGGCGCATGACTCCATCTCACCGGAATTGAAATATGAATGCGTTTATAAAGATTTGCACGTGGACTACATACAAGTGGTTCGCGGACCCAACTTCTGGCGTGTTTGTCACAGACGCTCACAGCACAATTTCCATCGAGTTCAGTAGCAAATCGGATGGTAAAGTTAGATTCACAATGGATTTAGGAATATGGATACCAAATTTTACTTATTATTGTGTTTAAAACCTGCCTCAGTTCATTGAACTTTTAATCTTAAGCCCCCCATTTTCGAGGTTTTTTGAAAACGACTAAGTTTTTATTTAATAGATCTCCTATAATTATTTTAATACAGTGCCAGCGTTTTACATATGTTATGTACCCATAGTTCGACAATCGTCATACAGTGAAACATACTAAGGTCCTTATTTTATCTGTTCCTGCAAAATTACTTTTACAACTTACATTATTTAATAGATATGTTTAGTTTCAGGTAAAAACATGGTTACACGCACAATCTCGATTCTTCAATGAATTATTCAATTTTGCTATTAAAATAAATAAATATTAAATAATAATAAATAAATAAATAAATAAATAATAAAAATTAAAATATTAAAATAAATAAAATATTGCTATTTTTTCCTAAAACAATATAACTTCTGCGTTATTTGAGTTTTCGTCATTTGAGCGAGATCTCATTTGATACAGTAATTTAAAAAATAAGGGAAGCTAGTGTCCTAGATGTGTTCCCGTAGACATGTGCTAGTTAATTACAGTAAGAAGTAGCTTTCAAACTTGAAGTCGCTACTTTTTATAAAACTTAAAGTTTTATTAAATGACCATGTTCATAGAATAAAGTTAGTATTTATAGCTCGAAAGCTACAAGAGGTGCTGCAGATCTTACTTCACCGATGGCTGTAGCACGAAAAACGAAATTTATGTTTTGGAACTTTTTGAGCTAGTGATGGCAAGTGAAAAAAGTATGTATATATAAATACAGTACAGAGGTACAGTTATATATTACTGTACCTCTTGTATTTTCATCTTGATGTTATTGGCTTGCTGTGCGGTGACATCCAAATTGGCTCGCGCTTCATTCTGATTTCGACGAGCTTCTTCTAAGTATTGTAGAACTGCTTCAGCTGAACTGAGAATTTTCTCGGCGTCATTTCTGCAAAGCAAAAAATTGCTTCATTAAAACACAACTTCTGACATTATCAGCTATTGAATTCGCGGCGACAAAAAAAATTCACTACATTTTGTTTTATAGAAACGAATGGTTGCAAATCTCTGGGTCACAATGTGGTTCAGTGTACTTTTCGAAAGTACCTAAAAGAGAACGATGCTTACTTAACTTTGTCTGCTTGATCTTTGAGCGACGCCGTACGCATCTTGTCATTCTCGGTTTCTTTGAGAATGCGATCGATGTCGGAAAGATTCCTAATAGTGTCTTGGATTTGGACTGATAGTTCTTGGATTTGCTCTGATGTAAGTTGCTTTTTACGTTGGAGACAGTCTTGAGACAGCCGACGAACATCTGCAGGTGTTGCTACGGCCTTCTCAAGAAGAGCTTCGATTTCCTCTAGAAGATGCTTAAGCTCCTTGACGGCGTCCGTGGCATTGTCACGCGCACCTGTAACCGTTAAATGGGCTGATAGCGCCCTCTGAGACAAATCAAATTTTAGACGTATTAACTAATATTTATTCAAAGCTATTAAAATTTACCAAATGCTTTGTTTCTGAGGGCTTAAGAGAATATCTGTTGTTTACATATAACTATTTAAGAGAAGAATCGATTACTGGCATGAAAGTTAAAATTGCTGAGATTTACACCGATCTTTAAACACTACGAAGCGAAGAGCTATCAATGAACGTCCTATGCGTTTGATTAACGCGCATGCGTAACGTCTAAGCACATAACAAGTATTGTGATAGCTTGAACATAAACATAAAGTGCTTATGTGCATAAATATCCAAAATGTCGATATTATACACAGCACCATAGCTGATCCGGGAAGAGAGTTTACCTTTAATTATATATAATTATATATATGCGTACATTGTGTGCTTGGTTAGCCTGGTTCCTAGCAGTTTCAATATCGTCTCTCATGCGCGTAGCCCTAGCTTGTTTTTCTCGAACGATTTCCTGCACGTCACGTGCCATCTGGAGCGCATGTTTAGCTTTTTGTACAGCAGCCTCCGTGCAGCTAAATTGGTCTCCGCAGTGATCACACCCGACGCCACCACATTTATCTTTGCAGCCTTCCACAGACGTGTCACTGGCGCATAGCTGTAAGGCCAAGCCAGTACATAATTTTTAAATTATATGTACTACATACACATCATTATAACCGTCTTTCCTAATTTATGTCTAAAAAATAATATAGCTAACAAATGGAATAACGTAATCTCATTGATTACTGTTTGCCATATTTAGCGATTTTGTTTTTATCACCTGTAGCATAATGCAATAGGATGAAGCTATCGATATTCTGTTACTACATCGCATATGTAAAAGACGCAGTACTCTGGTTTGAGCTACAATGCAGGTGTATCCTAACCAATTGAAGCATGATACATCGTAAACAAACTTCTTTGTAAATTTGATGCCAGGCTGAAGTGAAGCATGACATTGTTTCCTAAACAATATACGTAGAAATAAAAGAGTCTTTAAGAAAAAGTACTTGCCTAGGTCTACAATGAGGATGACAGCTTACAAAGTAAAATGCGTCATTTTCTCTTAACTCCGGATAACTTACATGCCGATTTATTTTAGGAACCTCGTTTTCTAGATGTCCAATATCTCGGTTAAGATCGGTCAACATCATCTCATTGCGCCCATGTATGTCGTTAAACTGTCCTCGACCGCGTTCTAGCAGATGTGACGCGGCATTCCGACTGCTTCTACTGTCCTCAATAATCTTTCGAACTTCATTACCCTTGTAAAAGAAAACGAAAAAGCTTGGATTAGTTCGTTATGTCATAACACACCCTAACATGACTTCATTACCTTATTTGCATATAGTGTCCCATTTTTTACTTTGAACATACGGAAAACGAACACAGTTGAATGGTGATTATTTAATATAAATATAGCCTGTCTGCTAAGTATTTTACCTTAATCTGCGCCGCTTTAGCCTCATTAACTTTTTCCTTTATGAGATTGAAGGCTCCCATGGCGTTCTGTTCTTGTAGGTTAGTCATATCTTCTTCAAGCTTTTTTACTTTGGCTTTCAGTGTATCAATGTCTTGATCCAGTTGGGCCACCTTCTTGGACAAAGTGAGCGAGTCCTCTATCAAATAGGCATACATTTCCTGAAACGTGTAAATTAATTTTAATAAAAAGCAATGCCGTTTTAACGATGTAGATTTTTTTTAGTATAATGTTTTAAAAAAATGGGCTTAAATCGTGTCTTAGTTTATATTTTTCTTTTTAAGTTTATTCTATTGAGACCTAGCTTGATTTTCGGTATCTTTCAAAAACACCAAAGAGCTCTTTTAACCACATTAAATATACGTTCCTGGGCAAATATTATACGCTAATGAAAAAAGATACACGAATTACTTGTAAAGTTAAAATTTCTCCTATTTAAAACGACTTTTAACTGAGAGGTATATTCATACGTGTGTATACTTACTTCAGCTTGCTGGAGCTTTCCTTCGACTTGGTCGAGAAGTGCCTTAAGATCATCCAGCAGGCTCTGTCTTTGAGAGAGGTTCAAACCAGTGATATTTGCTCGAGCAAGGATTTCTCGGGTGTTCGCAAGGTAATCCTCAATCTCCTTAAACTCACGAGTGATGCCTGATGTTCCTGTCTGTTTTATTAGCCTAGAGATTTTGTTACGGGGGAGTAGAAAGTAAGCAAGAAACGACATATATATATATATATATATATATATTATATATATA
>MNPL01017058.1:8678-24856 GCA_002081605.1 Tropilaelaps mercedesae | reverse complement strand
ATATATATATATATATATATATATATATATATCCCTGATCTCGCTTAGGCGCTGTTTGTCAGGCTGTGTTGGGTGCATTAATATGTGTTACGTAAATCAACGGACGTATAGTAGCTTCCTACAGCTTCACCTTATACTAAACTAGGAGAGAAAGGTCGCAGAATATAAAATCTCAGAGAGCCAAACGGGAGAATGCTTTGCTGAAGTTGTGCCATACAATACACGTCTATGTCGTATCCATTCGACATTTTACCGTCTCTGTTCAAGCGATATTGTTATTCGTGTTTAGAGCAGATGCGTGACAAACATTTGTTACCGCCAGGATTCGTCCATTTACCCTCTCTAAGACAGTTCTTACTCATTCAACTCACAGAGTGAATCCAACTACATCGACGCTGGCACATATGCAAACCACGCCAGTTCTAAAAGACGGAAGACATCCGTTGAGAAACAGTTGAACGCTGTTTGGTATCAACGTCCTCGTGGAATGTCGTTAGTCAGTGTTTACTTATGATACGCCGTTGGTCGTCTAAAGCAAAATTGTTCAGAATGTAGATACAATACACCTTTCTCACGCTCCCTCGTTCTTAATCTTTATCCATGATTCCCGCATTTCGCACTCTCCCCCTCTCGCTCTCGTGTATTCACTGTCAACGGTGCGACTTTGATAAACAGCTGGTTCACCCCTTCCGGGCTCCGGTCAAACAGAGCTGCCCCAGTCACCGGCAACAGGGCAATGTCATAAATCGATCATATCATACCACTCGTCCTCGAGACGTATTCTTTCTATGGTTTATTTTCAGTTATAATATCTATTCACGTATCGACACAACGATGGCTTAAGAAGCTTCGATAGCAGGCTGGGGCACTGTTGATCAATTTGGTGCCGCCGAAATGACGATAGGAACGCGGATCCGTGTCTTTTGGGATATGCGTATACGTTCTTTGTAGGAATATTCGATGTTTCAGTTGATATTTTTCGTCCTTGCCATCATCGCTTATGGTGTTAAGTTATACGCGAGAGAGAGAGAGAAATGTGCACAATCTCGACGTGAGTTTGACAAATCGTAACCGACACCCACACTTGAAAGGACATGGAATTGTAAAATAGCCACGCCAAACAACGGAATTGGTACCGCTAGGTTGTACATTTATTCACAGTGAACAAAAACAAGAGCAGCAAAGAAGAGTTGGCACGTTTGCTGCTAATTTTGATTTACGGGTCGGTCTTCCTTTTTTGTTCCTCTCTTATAAACTATTCTCGTATTTTGAATAGAATTAGTGTGGAGATCGAAGCAAGAAGTGATTTAAAGCTAGGACAATATGAAGTTAACACGCACTTCGGGCTGAATTATGGCAAGCGTGAAGTTGAACACCGTTGCCAGCATGATCGGCCATGTAGGGTCAAAAGTACAAAAAACAAACGATAAATTAGTAGAATAACATTAATTATATACAACGTCGCGGTAGTGTTTTAATCCCGCTGGTTTCTATAGTCTTGTATTATAGGACTCCCATTTTGTATACTGAAGTGTGGTGCTCAAAATAACGCTAGAATCAGCTTCGAGCCTAACTTAGAGAGAATTTCCCGAAAGTTTTGTTCAGCAAAGCGTATAGGCCCTATTGAGAATTCTGGCCGTATTATCAACTCAAAGACCACAGTCTTTTGTGGACCAATTCTTTACTGGTTCAATATTCACTACAATGTGCCTCTCTGTGGCAGGTTTTTCAGCTTGCATAGTCGAGAAATCGCCCTGAACCCTGGGAGTGGTTTTTGTACCGAAGAGATTTGATAGCCTCTGTCCATTCCCTGCGCGGAGCATCTTCTGTCACTCTATTCGTCGGAAGTCTTGGCTATGAAATATTTCAGCAAAAATATAGAACTGCCCATGCCGTTTTTTATATTTGAATAATTTTTATTGGTGAATTTATTTTCAAAAAAGAAGACAATGAAGCAGGAGCAACGCTCGTCCCCTTTTGACATTACCGTCGCTGTGACGTCGCCGCAACGACAAGAACACTGCAGTCAGTGGGCGACGGACACGAGGCTGAAATGCCATGCCTTTTCCTTTATCCAAATATCATCAACACTTCAGTTGAAGCTTGTCATAGCGGCCACCCCATGACCAACCATCAGACGCGGACGGCATCGGGTTGCCTTTGAGTTTCACCTTCCAATCAGCGTTGTCATGTGAAACGTGTGTGACAAATTCGTTCGAAGACATTTTTCGCTTGCTTTTCGGTCAAAGAGGCGTTTACAGGCAGATCTTTGTTCACTGCGCGGCGGAAAGAGGACCATAGTGGATCAACAAAAATATCGCCAACGCTGAATCTTGACGATCGCTACGTTCTACCGTGTGACATCTTTATTCTACATTGCTCCACTGTAGATGGACGCGACCCGAAGTACGTGACCGACACGCGAACAGTGATAATTCAAGTGTGGAATCATCCGACGCCTGTTTATTTATCGTAGGCATGGAAGCAGCAGCGCTGTCAGATTCGATGACGCCGTCCACCCCCGAATTAACTGGGCTGTTTACAAAGCTCATTCCAGCAACCACACCCAGAACTAATATCGGAGCCAGTAGAGATGTCGTAAATAAAAACAAACCTCACACACACAATACCCAAAAGGAACGCCGACTATCGTGATTGCACAAGGACGCCGACAATGCCAGTCGGCGGGTTGTGCTAACGCGATCGGAACCGGTAGAGCCTCTTCCTCCTCCATAGAGAAAGCCATGTTTTGACGTAAACATGTATGCGGAAAAAGATGGCAGACCTGCGGCTGCTGACAAATACTTTGATAGTTGGAGTGCGCCAGATGGTTGGACTAATTAGCAACCATTGTTCGTTTTCCGAAACCCGCACGAGAAAAAGCCGCTTTAGGAGCCTATACAGGAGTTTACGATTTTTCCGCCAATCCCTTTTCCATCGGAGCATACGTAGTCCTTATTCGGTATCTAACGTCTCGATACCTAACGATACCGTGCGTCCTATGGACACATACGTAACGTTAAGCACACAGCTGAAATTTCAAGCCTCGAAGTGGCGACTGCACCCAGATTACTACCACAGGGTTTTGAAGTAGTCTATGTTGTGTGTGTATGTCTTTGCTACTTACTGAAATAGTTGAGCGTTTCCTCAATGAGTTCGGGCGAAAGATCGAGTGGCTCGTTTAGGGGGAGAAGCGGCGCGGCGATCACGCCCCAGTCCGCGTTCTCGTATCCTAAATCGCAGAACAAAACAGAAACAGGAAAACAGCATCGATTAGTGCACTTCGGGTTGCTCAACAAATAGAAACTGTTCGCATAGGAACTGACGATAACCCAGACTTTGCTAGTCGGTTCCTGGCCCACTTTTTATACACGTTGACAATAGTTAGAAAAAGATATGTAAATTTAGCACTAATTTTACTCGATTTACTACTATTGACGACAACGCTCACGTCTGGTGCAAATGATAGTGAAAATGACTATATCTACTTGCAACAATTAGAGCGTTAACTAAAGCGCTGTAGTTAATCTCATCGTAGTTGCGCACTTCTTAATCTGGTTTCAAAATCAACCGTTGCTTACATACATTTGGTACCTTCAAGCCCCGACCATAATGCAGAACATGTGTTACTATCAGCCTATCTGTGTGTGCACGAAAGTTGCTCCAGAAGAAAATCCAACTTTCTAAACAGACAGCTTCACCCCATCGTAGTACAATACATCAGTATATTAGCATATAAAGGCAATTATATTACATTCTAGTGATTCTACCGCTACGGCAATACCATCACGTACGTCAACTTTGTGTGAATATGGTTTACAATGAATTCGCTCGGCTGGCGAAGCGGTAACCGTTTGGTCAATTGGCGCCTTTCACGTGTGCATATATGAACTTCGCAGCCGTAATTATCGAAAATGCGAGTGAGTTTAATCTACATGGCCATTGGTCGCTGCGGCGTAAGTTTTATTTGACTTCTAA
The DNA here is from genome assembly GCA_002081605.1 of Tropilaelaps mercedesae. Classification (NCBI taxonomy): domain Eukaryota; kingdom Metazoa; phylum Arthropoda; class Arachnida; order Mesostigmata; family Laelapidae; genus Tropilaelaps; species Tropilaelaps mercedesae. The sequence goes on along the minus strand of MNPL01017058.1, from coordinate 20,878 downwards.
TGATGCGAAATTAACTAATTCTTCCCATTCGACTAAAGATGGTGACAGTACGAGAAGAACGTCGCCAGATCGCTCGTTGTCTTCCTGCCTTACAGATGCGTGGACAGCGACCTAAACAAACGCTGATACAGCCAAGGGCAATCAACCAACTCTGCACAGGCACCATTGCCAACTAGAGGCGCAATCGTTGCCCTAACAGCGATGCCCTATTCTCTGCCCTGTCTATGGCGATAAATCGTCGAACAATGCGCGTGGCCAGGCCGTTGGGATAGATGCAACTAATAGCAACAACGCAGTAAGCCGATTAAACTCCATCCAGTCAACGATCAGAGGCCAAAAGCGCTAGAAAAGTTAATTCGTCCGCTAGCGCACTGGCCGCTAGTCGAAGAGCGTCGGCATACAACTAATTGCGTACCTGTATTGTTGTCATGTTATCGTAGACACGGGTGCCAGCTGAGTCGAAGAAACGGCTGGGCGATAAATTTAGTGCAAATGATTAAATTAGAAGATATCGCAGATAGCGAATCAACCGCGAGGCGAAAAAGTTACGATTAAAATAATATTTTTTTTTGTTTTTTATGGCCTTTTTTGATATGTATTCCATATATACAATTAATTCCTCTCACACATGACAAACGTGATAATGCCGGTGGCGGTAATCGCAGCAATCATTGCAACTATGGTGGTGCTTTACAATCTCCGGTAAGGTGTTAAGAAAGAATAACTTTATGCCAGCAACAAGCACAGTAGAAAATGCATTGAACAAGCGTTTTGTATATCATATACACCATGCTATTTACCTGCAAGGGCACTTGAGCAAAAATGCCGTTAAAATTCAAAATGTATCGCACGAACAGTAACATAATGTTGTAACAGCATGTAAACTTATGACCGTAAAGAACCACAAACATCACATTTACATAATCCCCGTTTTTATTTGTAAATGACACACTTCTGTCAAATCGCATCATGAAATGAGGAAATTACATCTGCTATGCATTTATTAGAGTCGTGTAAATCGTGAGAAGGTTGCTAATCCAGTGTCGTTTAATTGTAATGGCATGCGCCTGAACAGTTGTTAAAAACCTAACCCAGAGTAACAGAATTGGCCAATCTCCCTTCTCTCTTTCCATGCATCGAAGTGCTTCGCCTGAACCGCAACCAGTGCCCCACTGTTTTTTACTTTGCTATCTCTCTCTATCTCTCTCGCTTTCAGTTTTAATTGAGTCTTGTTGAGAAGGCTTCCTTCAGGAAAAACGTTCCGGTTTTATCCAGAAAAAAGCGTAAAATTCGATTTTCGAGGCGATGATCGAGAGGGATATTGCTTAATATTTATTTAATTTTATAAATATATTTTAAGATCTTGTCGTGACTTTTGTTCAAGCCACCCGACAACTTAAACGTCTATGACCGATTAGCTAGACAGAAAAAATCAGGAACAACATGAAATGTTCATGTGGCGAGTAGGAAACGACGTTGGAAATTTGTTAATCCCAATTTGATTCGTCACCGTATCCCGTATTTGACCTCTACGTAATGCCTCGTTTCGTCGTTACAGCACGAATAGCGTAGAGTTACAATAGAAATAATACACATACTGATATAGCGGCTATTTATAGCACTGTTATTACGGCCCCAAATGTAGTACCAGAAAACACCCGTTGTAACGTCGGGAGTCGACAAAATTATACGCATTACATCTCGTCGTAATTTTTTATTAATATGGCCAGATACCCAATCACCAAATCATCGTTCTCCAGAAAATTCTAACGAACCACGAAATTTGAATCGGCGTCAACCGTGTAATATGTACAAACACACTGTGACTAAGTAAACCGAACCCGTGCCAATAGAAGCGTGGTGTCAGTTATTCCAATGCGTTTGCATTCTCAACCATTTCCACCGATATGAATATCATTGTCATTCCCTTTGTCTCGCGTGATCTATCCGCTTGCATCCGTTTAGTGGCACGTATTCGTATAACATGTGCGCCACAAAATTTCAGTACAAACTGCAGCAACCTTCCAAGCCGCCATTACCACGCGATATATCAGCAACGGACGGCGACTCTTATGGCAATGCAATGCTGAGCCCTCATGAACCGTTCCCCAATCAGTATAAAACTTAGCACGTTTTAAATAATTCACCCGTCGCTAAGCGCAGAATCGAAATTCGCCAGCAACGATAAATTCCTTAACTCGGGCATACGGACCGTTCGCAAACCAGTCGTACTGGCTAGACATCTCTTTCCCATAGGAACGTCTAAAAATCTTTTGTCTTTTTGCACGACGAGTGGTCCGATTGAGATCAATCTATTTGTGTCAAATTGTTAAAAGAGCCACGTACAGTGCTTATTCATGGACATAAGGGCCAGCATTGGTGATCTTTCGTATGTATAGGTCGTAAGGTCCGACCGTTCCAGGTCGCTCGAAGTGGCGGCCCGGAATGGTTCGTTCGAAGTAATCTGCCGTCCTCACGAGGTGTAAACATGGCTTGTGTTCGATTCCAGAGAACCGACATAATAAAATAGGGGCCGTATAGCTAGAATTATAAAGCGTACGCAATTGTTTGATATTCGCTTTTGATGCGATATGAATACATCAGACTAGATCGGCCCTCCGCGTGCACCCCCATTGTATTGTTGGCCGTCTAAAAAGGCTGGGACTGATTCTGTAGCGAACCCGCCTTTCTCTTGTTGCAACGAACCTACAACAATAGTTCCGTCATGAGGCGGGCGTTTCCGAATCGCAATGTTTTCCTCAATGAAACACCAGTGGTAATTACTAGACGTCTGCAAAGTTCAAGCACACAATCACATCAGCCCGGCTAGATCGCATTGCCCGTCCAGAGTGTGTGTAAAACAGGCTTCTTTTTTGCATTGGGAGGCGTATTCGCAATCTGACGCCGCCAGCAATGGTTTACTACAATCACCAGTATAAGGCATTCAGGCCACTTCGGTACCTCAGCACGCGTTACTGCCTGCGTCATACTACTGACGTAGCCAGGTTTTTGAATAATCGAAACAAACGTCAACGAGGTAGGACAACCTTTATTACCTCTATCATAACTCAGAGACCGAGACAGAGGGAGTTACACATGTTTGACATGTGCAACAAAAAGGTACCAAGGATATTGGCTGCCCCTTTAAAGTAAATTGAGCACGATAAACAATAACAATTTCATTCGACTTGTCATCGAATAGATCAGCCAGTACCGAATGTGACATGATTATCGAACCCGTTATTAGTTGCTTCACCTCTACAACAAGTTCTGACAAGTTCTGTCGATACTCAGCTCACACCGTACAGAAAAATCCATTTCCACCTTGAGAACTGGCAACTATAGTCTCAACCAAGTATCATGGTAAAAACTTAACAAGAATTGAACGGCCGACGGATAAAATTGTTGGCGATGTCCTGCACAAACCTGCCTAGGGATAGGTCGAAAACTTCACAACGTTCGGTGTATTCAGTTCAAGGTATGGGAAAACTAATGAACACCACCGACCCTTCCCGAGACGCCTCGAGGGGGTCAACGATGTTCCGACTATAAAGATGTTAACAATTGAGACGAATGAATGTCATTGTTTGTTAGAAAAACTCTATCGCTATCATCCCGTAATCTGTGTCCTACAGCCCGTTTACTCCAGTTCCTGCTGTGGGGGTAAATGGTCGCGTACGTAGCAAGAAGGGGGCGCTATCATAATATGAGCCGAGAACATAGACGGGTTGTATGTAATAGGCAGAAATTTGCGCCATCGTTCAGGCTTCGCACTTGGAAACGGACTGAACGCAAGCGTTGCCGGACACCCCATGTACTGCAACGTCTCAGACAAATCTAGATGATCGAATTACATATCAATTAAAGAAGATTATGAATTAAATGAAGAGATTATACTACTTCCGTTGTTATTGATACCAACTAAGAGTATTCTTATTATTAGCCATTTAATTTTTTCATCATTTCCATAATTTGACATAATTGTGAGTGCTAGTATTATCACAATAAACACATACTGTACGTGGACTAGCGGGCCTATAATTAAAAAAGCAGGCAATTATCGTGTCTCGGTCTAACTAAATAGTTACCATCGCGTTACAACGATTGCCAGCGGAGGAGGCAACATCGCCCCCGCCACATCACACAGAACAACGTCATCATCTGCGGTACCGTCAAGTGGTTTAACAGTCGTCCGCGCCGGCGGAAAACGACGGTGGCTACCAACTCGGCCGCGGTAGGACAAACGTGGTAATCCTGTCGCAACTTTGAGGAAAGCGTAACCCATCGGGCTGTCGGCCACCTCAGGTTGTCAGCCAGTTCAAGGCGGGCCACCCGGTCAAGTAGGACAAACGACAGCATTTTTTTTCGTTCATCATTCGTGAGACTGCACCGCCCTAAGTGTTAGCCGCTAAACGGACAGTCTCCAGAAAACATTCAACCGGTAACCTATAGTAATATGAGGCGTCGCTGTTAATAACCGCAAATAACACTCGCACATCGCTTGTCCGTCTCTTTTTCATCTTCGGCCTGTATACTGCTCTGAATCAATCTCGCTTGTTGCATTGTCATCTGTCGTAGTAGGGGCGCAGTAGTGGTAAGCCGTGTTTTGCCACAAAGTCATGTGATCTACGGGTCAGTCCATATAGAAGAAGCCACTGGATCGCTCTGGTGCGACGTCGCGTGCCAACTACCTGTCAAAGGTCAGCCTGCCAACGTGTCTGTATGAGGTGGGGGACGCTAGACAGTCCGCGCGTCTGTTTATGTTTACTTTGTGTTCTTGTGGTTACACAGCACGCTGCTGCTAACCAGTGTGACCATTAGTATCGTCATACTTGTTTGCGTAATTTCTATTTGACCAATGGCAACAATTATACCATATACCGCCATAACGACCATGATCTTCCGAAGCGATCGCTGAACTACGAAGGACGTCCGCCGGTGGCTTGTCATGGGAGAAGCTAATCGGTCTTTCCTACCTGGGTTAACGTTTGCTACAAAGCGAGTAGCGACCATTTCAATTATTTTGATTGACTGCTCTTAATCACTCCCAAGAAAAAATTTGGACAACGCTGTTCCACTAAGCTAGTGGCAAGGTCATGTGACGGAGAGAAGGGAAGTTCCAAGCAGCGTTAGACTAAGTGCGTACACTTGCAGCAGTTATTAATAATTTCAGTAATTAATACTCCAAGAGAAAATTGTATTTCGAAACGTACGCATTCAACTGAGTAGAGCTTGCCACCAAAACAAATATCCATACAGCTGCGTTTTTTATTCCATGGAGCAAACGCATCCGTTGGGTATTCGGGCATCCCATCGGAAAGTATGGGGTCATTCTGCCAAGGGAAATATATTGGCGTTCCACCCATGCTTCGTTGGTAACTTCCGTGAGAGCATTGACGGACCGACTCCTCCCAATATACCTGATGTCTCATGTAGCCTGTAATATCTATTGTATGGCGTGTGTATTCTTCTCTACTCCGATGGAACGCAGTGAATGAAGCAGTCCAAAGCGGTTGTAATAATAGAAATAGTAATAAGAATAATCATAATTGTTACTATTTGAAATCATCTTAGTCCTACTACGTTCGTGTTTCTCAAGCATGTAGAAATGTGTCCACACAATAAATGCCTGATACCAAGCTATAAAAGCGATAACTGTTGGACGGACATAGATTGAATGTAATATTTGCTTGAGAAAACATGTTTTGTGGTACACACGCGCATACGTTATAATCTTTTTCTTTAGCTACACTCATATTCCACGCATGGATTACGGATCATCTTACGTGCGAGCTCGTTGTACAATACAATACTAACACAAATACACTATAGAATAATACAACACACTTGGATCTTTCAATACAAATGAGGCATTTGTTAATATGATTAATTATTAATTTGCAAATAACCTTTCTGAGTGGCCTAGCTCTAGGCAGTGGTACGGCACTACGCTAATACTTTGCTACAATCATCATAGGAGGCAATACTGAACGAGCTGATTGCCAACGGACATTTGAAATCACTCTCACAAATATCTCTTGCTAGTTTCAAACGATCCACATAAAACGACAATAGCTAATCTCATCAGGCCTATCTATGACTAATGCTAGACTCTACGTATCGTTTACTACCAGGTTTCGAATGTCGAAAGCGGCGAGAAGAGCCAACACTCGCTCGACGCGTACACGAAGCTGCAGGGGGACAGAGGTATCAATTCACCATTTTTCGACGCGCGTTTGGCTACCCTTGCATCGTCTTAATTTTATCGCGACATATTCCACTGGTCACGTACTCGTAGCGGCCAGCCACCGTATAGCGTATGCTAAAACGTACCTTTCCTTTCATTAAAATTATGTTCGGTTTGACGCGTGAACACTACATACAGACATCGTTACACAATTTATTTCTGTCAACATTCGATTGCTCTGAAATATTCGTGAATTTCCATCGAACCAATGGACCTCTGCGAACTTACGCTGGCGTGGCTCGTTCTCGTGACGACTGTTCGGCTCATGCACGAAAATCATCTCCCAGCCCGCTTCCTTACGCGGGGCCCCCACGACCTCGACATAGTCCGTCATTAGTTATTGTTGCCATCCGTCTTCATCTTCAGAGTCGGTCACATCCTCCGTTTACGACACAGGTTATGGTGCCGATACACCATGGCAAAGGCGACATAAACCTTTCACCCGGTCCTCCAACTGCGGACACTCAATTCCTGAACGTCCAGTGCAGCTAGGAGCGGCAACACTCGTTCCTCGCCATACAGGCGACTTCGTCAACGATTGCAATCTACGATGACGAGGTGACAGCCGCATCTTCTCACAAGCATAGCCAACGGAAGGATTCACACGAATAGTCAACTGTCACTGAATTCATTACAACAACCACCGAAAACGTATTCCTGTCATATGCACGCGTGAGAGAATTTTGGACGCTCCACGGACAGGAAAGAGTTGAGTTGCACCCGTCAGGTTCACAAATGCATTCGTCGCACAGCATCGACCGGCAGTTCATCCATTTTGAGAGTTGTCCCGCTAACAGCTCCTCATCCACCTTTGACGACTAGCCTAGTCAAATTTCCGCATAGCTCTCTAGACTTGTGACAAAAGGAGAGGGACTTTGTTAGAGGACAATTTGCTTTCTGGGCAAGAGTGTACCATCACTCTATCTAAACCGCAGGGGGGAAATAAGTCAACAGAAGGCATCGGCGCACTCACCACAGCATAGCACGGCCTACGATGTAACATTTTCGAAATTCCCTGTCAATTGTCTAGCCCGTGATGACGAACAGTTTGCAAGTACGCTGTGTCCATATTAAGCTGCGTAAATGTAAACAACGTTCAGGTGGAGAGTCCACCGATACTTTACGCAATTGACGCATGGAAACAAGAACTGACGCTGAGTGCCCAGCAACCGAACGTCGAACAGGTTCGATATTGCCACTCAGTTTCTGTTAACGGCTTGGACTTGCATCACTTCAATAACCAACACGCATTTCGGGCACTGTTTCCGTTTATCAGTGTACCTGCGCGATTGTAAACACCCCCACAGGATACACCGTGTCAGTGGTCGAAGTATTGCATTAAATGTCGGCAGGTTTCGAAATCATCCGTAGACACTCGGAAGAACGATCGCGTCTGTTGAACCACACCTAAGATAGCTCAGGCTAGACATAAGCCTGTCGGAAGGCAATCTGGAAACGCGTAGATGGTAGAGATGTGTTGCATTGTGTGACGAACTGGATAGTCAGCATTATTCTGATTACCAGGCAGCAGTCAGCACCGCCAATGACTTCCAGAACGCGACAGCGACGAGCTCACGTTGGCATGCGGCCAGAATGTTTTTTTTACCGAGTACGCTCTCAACGGCCGACAAAGGACAGCTCGAGTGGGTAACAGCGCCATGCAATTAACTCTTCATTCCCGACTAGAACTTCCAACTATATTCACGCAATGGGACTCCCGTTACGCGTAACTTAAAAGCAAAGTCTCTACACATTCCTTGGAAGAAGCGACACTGATTCACCTGTTAATTATTACCGTGCCCAACGAACAAGGCCCTAGCTAGCCAGTGGGCAAATAACGTCTCGCGTGGTTTGCGCCACTAGCAAAAGTTCAACGAGAGATGCACTCTAACGGGAAATCAGCCTTTACGGAACTTCTGAGGAACTTTGACTTTACGGGGCGTTTAAGGTTATATGCATAGCTATCCAAAATCTGTCCAAATGTTATGGTCACTGTTCTTGTGGCATACAGTTAAACTCGTTACTTACTGACATATTCAAAATCTCATGTATTTGCCCTCACAGGGTACACGAATCCCTTTGCATATGCCTATGGAGAAAGAGAGCGAGACGGTCGTGGCTATCCCAATGACACGCGTGTCTAGTACACCCGCATTGTGAGGGTAGTAGATTGGCGTGATTAAAGGGTGTCCGTACTTGACGGTCATGGCCTCGCCCTCGTGAGTGATGGAGCGAAAGGTTCATGGCCGGCACTCATAGCGATACGAGACTGCTCGCTGGGTTTGAGTTGTATGTTTGAATTTTTGCGCGGTTGTCTTCTAAAATAGCTATTTTTTTATATAAATTAATCGTATGAGTACAGACCGATTGCTCGGCCGGCCAGTACGTCATGAAGACCGCAATAATTTTACGACTCAAGCTAGAACGAGACAATTTTTATATTTTATTGTAAGAACGCGTTGCATGCGTTTCTGATTACATTCGGTATATGATATAAAAATGTTACCAAGTGTAATATGTTAACAGCATAGTGCTGTGTCATAATACTGTCGAACAACACTAGCAGCATCACTAATACTCGGAACAAACATGCATTAGATGTTCTTCGGTCGCTAATGTTTTAATAGAGCAACAAGAAAATCTGCAAATAAAACCTGTTTCGATATGTATGCGTATACACACATTTACATGCGCTCGTCCCTTCGGAAATTGCTTTTGCGTAAAGACATGGCAGACACAATCTACAGTAGAACCTATTCATGTACATGTGATCTTATGTTTCTTACAATGCATCACTGCTTGGAGAGATTGTTCGGTACTAGAAATGTGCAGGGTTCACCCTTACTAAATTTTGCCAGAGCCACAGAACTGTACCAGATTTTGCCAGAGAACTGTGAACACAGGCTCGGAGTTGGAAAGCAATGGCCCTGTACCAGGATGTGTACGTGAGCCAGATGTCAATGTAGCCCCGTTACATTTACTTAATCGAGCGTTTGTTGTTGCGATCGCAAAGCGGAGTTTGTTCGCACTTTACTAGCGCAATCAAGGGCCATCTCCCTGGTAATTAGCTATATGCCTATAGCTTGCCTTGGTACCGTGTGCGTAACCTTCCGAGAAGCTTCGACACCCAAAGCACGTGGCAGTCAGAATGGTATGGGCCGCAAGAGTGGTAACGGGGCTTTTATGCTCTCTAGGGACGAGTGGCTGGCGACCTGTTCGCAGTTTGCGGATATGTTCGTAGGGTAATCAGACCTTCATGAATAGATGATTATGTTGGAATAACTTGTGCTAGCTGCGAAATATTGGCTATGGAAATCATCCACTCGTTAAGCCGAGTACTCGTCCGGTACTCGTTAAGGCTTCACTGGCTATTTCTTTTTGTTCGATAGCGAATGCTTCTAATCAGGAAGTGATTTGTACGAACGTTGACTTCTTACTGGAAGTCAGACTTTCGTCCTTCACTTTAGTTAGGGAATTATAACATAATCACACCATCTGACAGCTTCTTCAACGAAGTCTAAACATAGTAGCTTCTACACATAAAAGCTTCTAAACATAGTAAATGTCGTATTAAGCTAGCGGTGAGCTATAAGGCAAATATGACAATTTTTATGTTGGCGTCTATTCACTTGATAACAAGTGGCCTTGTCTATTTGATGAGTAAAAGCGTTTTGTTATCTTCGAAGTATGTGGTCGTGGCTCAAATGGATATCTATACAATTAGAACACAATGACCGGTGATTTTTAACGGCGATAAGCTTTTTATTATTAACGTATACACACGCAAGACCAGCTACTCTGTACCGTGTTTCGACAAAGCAGCGAAAAAAGCCAAACAGTTTTGCACTCACGTTCGTCAAGAACTACCCCAGTACAACTTACTGCGTTGGTTCGACCACGAAAATACCTTTTCTTGTTCCGTCACATTGTAATCTTAAACGCTGTATATTTACTCAAGTCAACCACTCAAGTCGGGTAATACCAAATTGAAATGGCCACACTGCTCGGAGCTCAAGGCCGTCGACACCCATCGAATAGATATTAGATTAAACAATCAACGTGACATGTCCACATTGTGCAAAACATGCAGAAGACAGCAGGCAACCATAGGCCGAAGGCGAGGAATACCTTCTATCAGGACGGGCGAGTCGCATGTACGAATTGCTTAATCTCTTTTCATTTATTCCGGCTGCTTCTTCCTACACCGACGGTCAGGCGCCGTCAGATGTTATCATTTAGGATAACAGTTAAAGCAGCTATGATAGCGCTGGTCATAATAATAATGAAAATAACCATAACTAGATGTGGCGAAGCATCCACATTGGATTTAGGTTCGACGTGGACACCGAATGAAGTAACGTTTATCGCAGTTACTCTTATTTTACAGAAAACAAGGAAAATGAAGCCGAAGAGAATGTGCTGAGCTACGATTATTATTATTACTAAGAAATTCAAAATTCTATCAATATTCAACAATGCAATAACATCGCACTTCAATGGTGATTGCACGCCTAAGGATCAGGATAACGTCAATATTTACTAGGGCAATTGGTCGTCTCATACGATGATGATCTTTTCGCCCACAATACACTTGTCGGCGTGTGGTTCGGAGCAGCAACGATTAACCGACAGAGTATGGCCGCGTCGTTCGCTTTTGATAGATATATGCTCCTATATAAATCTTAGTCATTCCGCGTGCGTCGATAGGTGTCATGTCAAAGGTGAGAATAAGCAGGTCAAACAGACGCCGTTCTGGTGCTCTACAAGAACCGCAAGGGAGCTGACCGTGCTGTTCATTTTGTTCAGGCAGCTTCAACACGGCTCTTCGATGTTGTTCGTAGCCGTAAAGCGCGTGCAATCACACACTTGCTAGTATGTAGATTTGCTGGTAAAATTTGTCGAACGTAGTTTATTGCATTTTCAGTGCTTCTTGATTAGGGTTCAAACTCCTACGAACATTAAACGGGCGTTAAACGGCCTGATGGCATTTGGAATTGGTTTATTACGCGTCCCTGTGTGACGAAAATGCTCCACCATAGCACAACTATTCATCATTTTCCGACCTGTGCCAATGAACCTCTCTGACAATTCAAATGCTATTGCTGAATGAATCCTACGTCAACGGAGTGACCTCTATTTAACGGTTTTACCACTATTTTTCACATAACTACAAAACCTGCGAATACACCTGAGTTCACTGTTAATTGGACAGCGCGACTAACCACAGAAGGTTTCAGACAACTAACCTGATGCCATCTCTTGTGATCTCGGTATTCCTTTTCAAGGGAAACTTTGCGTTGATTAACCACGTTGGATAATGGCACTGCCAATAGCCGCTGCTTAACTAGACTTTCGAATTTATTTCACTAGCTGTACACAACACGCTCCATACGGTTGTGCAATTGTATACTGGGCAATTGCGCATCAGCGAATACATATATTGCGCTGTATAAGCGAGCATTGCCCGCTCAATAGCGAGTTTCCACTTGCGATGCGATGTTAACAGCGACACGAGCACGCAGACTTCACGCCGAAACTGGTACACGGTCATTTCGTCTTTCTCTACCAATGAACACAGTTGCACGCACCAATAGCATATCGTACGGAACATAACCATACATACGATGCTATTAGCGCCACGGCTTCATTCAATCTTGCACTTCGGCCCACACTTCGTTCGTCTGCTCTGATCAGTTAAGCTCATTCGCTCTAAATCGTCGCCTCTCATGTACGGCACAGGCAGAAGCTCACTGCTATTTTTACTGCTATTATTAATATTATTATTGTTCATATAAATACGCATCAATAGCTACCACCCTGCCCCGTATTACCGGTACTTTGGTGCGTGGCGCCTGCAGCAATGGCCAGCACAATTATCACGAAAAACGCTAATACGGCAGTTGGAAGTTATGAGCACGCAAAATCCTGTTGATATTCAAGCCCGTCAATAATT
>MNPL01017054.1:2331-15950 GCA_002081605.1 Tropilaelaps mercedesae | reverse complement strand
TGTGTGTGTGTGTGTGTGTGTGTGTGTGTGTGTGTGTGTGTGTGTGTGTGTGTAACTAAGTGAAGCTGTTCGCAATACAATTCCATTCCGCGTTATCCGAATGACAGATCTGTCGCGTCGACACTCTACTCACGTTCGCATCACGCGCAGAGAGAAACATCTATCACGCGAGTCATCTTTAAAGTTTTCCCCATGTCAACCGCTCATACCCTGGGCCCTGCATGACGACCTTCACTGTTGTCAGTGGACCGCTGCTCAGTGTACGGGCGCGCGCATTACTTGTCGGCCCCGGGCGTCCGTTGTTGTCGCCCATCTCGCTCGTGTAAACGCAGTGTTTGTGTCAGACGGGCACGCATGAATGTCCTAATGTAACCTAACGCGTGGAATGACGTATGATGGCTACGCGTAGGCCAGCTGGGTCTGTATGGAATGTATGTGAAGGATACGACGGGGATAGTGGCCAGTCTCTAGAAAGAGAGAGAGAGAAGGGAAACATAAAATGAACTCGAGATGTACGTCGAGGTCTTTGCGCGTCATGGCGATGGTTTGTAAGTAGTGGCCGCCGGTTGTTGTCGTGGGAGACGGCATTCATAAGAACGCCGCTCTTCCGCCGGGGACGCCACAGCGGCGACAGCCATGGTGAAGCGCCTTCGGTGGAGGTCCACTTCGCCGATTGGTCGGGCACAGGCGTCTGGGTGGCTGCCGGTTGACGTCGGCAACTTTAAGCGTCGTTGCATAAAGTTCTTTGGCGGTCGGTTTTTGTGCGCCACTCGTGTGTTCAAGTGACTGGCGCAGCGGACGACGGCTGGCCCAGTTGTTGGCTGGGCCTAAGAGGTGTGGGCCTGAAGACTGTGGCATTTATATTGAAAAATATTACCCTCGTTTCCGTCCTACCGTCAGGCTGAGATGAGGGTTCTGCTCGTCGGCCGACAGGCTGGTTCGGACCTGCAAAGGACTGCTTCGGGTCTGCAAAGGGGCCACGGGTCATACAGCTGTGCAGTGGCGTCTGCGAACTGTGTTCTGCGCGGCGTAAATGTATCTACTGCCGCACTTATTCGCCTCTAGCTTGCATTCGCCTTTTTTTCGCTGAGTATGTGTGCGTGTATATATATATGTGCGTGTATGTGGGTGTGTGTTTTTGCATGTACATACGTTTGTGTGTGTGTATGCGTGTATATATATATGTATGTTTGTATATGTGTGTCTATGTGTGTGTGTGTTGGCGTCCGTATGGGTCTATCTCTGTTGCACCCACTACCATAACCTGCATCCACACGGTTTCATCTTGGGCCTGCGCAGGTCGCGAAGACCCCCCTGAAAGCCGCAGGATAGCCTACGGTCATCCCAGCGTTTGAACGGGGCGACGGTAATCGGTGGTCCAAGGTTTTGTCATAGAGGGAACGCTGTTTCCGTTGCAGACCTCATCGCAACCAAGCGCGTCTACTGTGGCGTCCACCGTAGACCCCCGGCGATGCACACGCCCCCAAGAGACTGGAGTCGCTTTGAGGCTTCTCGATACGAACAGGTCCTATATCGAGACGTATTCGGTCGGCAAGCCCCTAAATTGGGGTCTGATATCTACTTTTTGTCGGCCTTTCCTGCGGAATCGACACGGGCAAACACAGAAGCGACGCCTGAAAAAGTTCGCATAAATTCCGGGTCGTAGCGGTCAGCTGGAGCGCGAATCATCTGGCAACAATGCTCATTGCAGCTCCTGTCCAAGCTGAACGCAGCTTCTTGCCCAAGCGACCTTCTTCGAATATGCTCGTCTCACAAATGTTTGTTATATTCACTCTGCAGTTACAGGATAATCAAGTACTAATGTGGCGTTATTATGCTCAACAACAGCACAGCGCAACTTCTATGCCTCTCAGCATTCACAACTAGAACTCATCTAACACGAATGGAGATCATCATGAAATAGCAATCGAAACTCGCTCCTATAGTCCATGCTAGGACGGCCATTTTGGAAAAACATTGATGATAGAAATAATGATATTGTGACGTTTTCAAAAGAGAACATTTGCCTGCCAGAACCCTGCTAAATAGATTATTTCCGGGCCTGCTAGCCGGTGAGCTTTCGCATTGTAGATACAAACACAGCCATCAGCTTCTTTGTGGACGCGACAAACTTTCTTGCCATAGCTTCATGCCATATGTTCTCCTTGTGCGGTATAATAACAACACACAATTAACACAGAAACATACGCTCAGTGCTGGACCTTAGGGAGACACTTGGATGCTGCGTACTCACGCCACAGGCGGCAACACACTAAAGTGTTGTAAAAAAAACGCCATGATACGTTCTGATACGTCTACGTAGTTTGTATTCGGTCGACGCGCCGACTTTCCGGAGAAATGATTCAAAGTGGTTGAGTTTTTTTTTCATGATAAATTTACTCAAATGTGCCATATTGAGACGGTGAAGCTGCAGATACACGTCTATGAAGTTCATGCTCAAACTCATCAGCGTGGTTGCGAGTCGTTAATGAACTCCGTGCGAATTGGCATCGACGGACCGCTTTGTCGAACAAGAATTGCGGCGCAAATACTCTCGTTATAGGGGGCTAGCGAACATATGGAGAAGTTTGACGGTACAGAGGGCATCGCCCGAAATGCAGAAGAGTGCGAAGTTACAGTCGCCGGAGGCTTGCCAAAAAAGCGGCCGGGCCGTTGTGGTCCAATCGATCATCGATAAAGAAAGAATCCGCAGAGTTGGCATCCAAATGCTGGGCGGCTTTATTAAGCCAATTTGGTTTGCTTGCCGAAAACTTGCCGATGAAAGCAGTGCACGGAGGAATAAGTAGGGTAGAGACGATTCAGAGAACAACGTCCGGTTAAGGTCGGACTCGGGCTCCTCCGAAGATGCAGACATGTGTCAGTCAACAAAAGAGGCCCAGCTGATGGGTTCCGCTACTAGTGAAATTAATCTCACATTTATATGCAATTTCTTCATCTCTATCTAATCCGCCTCGAGCGTTAAGTTGCGCGAGGATTAATGGGAATTCAAAATAAATGGGCGTCGTTGACTACCTAGCAGACCGCAGGCTACTGAATTGAGATGTCGCTTTTCGCTCGATTCAGTTCCCTCTTTGAGAGTATTTTCCATATATTTTCCTCGGAGATGTACACCCGCATGGTTCTCGCATGTTAACGCCTTGTCTTCGTCTGGCGGAAACAGAAATAGTTCCCCGAGATCCTGAACGTGGTACTCGACGTCTGGGAGTTGGAGATATTTCTGGTGCTAATGAGTCATTGAGGACTTCTGTTCGTCTGCTGCCGCTGCAGGCGAAGGCATACCTTGTACCTCGCGCCCGTTACAAACCCTCCCTTTCACTCTATCTCTCTCTCTCTCTCTCTCGTACCCTCCTTCTTCGTCGATTTCGCCTTCTCGGCACGGCGTCGTGTCCGAGGCACGCGTCGACGTGAGAAAATCACTCTCTACCAGAATAAATAATTGAGGACGACGTCTTTGACCGTTTTCCGGTAGCATCGGCTTTTATGCGTCACCGGGCCGATCGTTAGGCCGGGAAGGAGCCCAAAAGACGCAACGACCGTAGAGACTGGGTCCAGTATTCGGGCGGTTTTTATGCTAGCGACCTCGTATTTGTTAGAAGCGAACGATTTTTACGTCGTTTGCTTTGATCCGAGCGCACGCCGGCGCGTATCGGCGGCGTTCACCTAGCGGACGTGTAATTACGGTTTTCGAACATTCATACACATCGGCTGTGTGTACATGTGCGTGCCAACTGAGACGCGATGAGGTTGGCGGGATCCGGGGTGCGGCGGAGTGTCACGAGACGGAAAACTGTCAGAAAAAAATGAAGTAGATCGATGGAGCCGAGCGGACCAGCATCATTTCGCACTAAATAGACACTGGGGTTTCGAGTCGGAGCACTTCCTTCTTTGAAATGAAAGCTTGACTTAGATCTGAGCGGAACTGGAGGCAGGTTTTTTGTCTGCTGCTGTTTACAGAGTGGGCACTTTCCCTGGGTCGTCGCAAACTGGCTGGGAAAAGCGAAATCGTACAGCGAATTGTGGCTGACGCCAGAAATGGAATGAATATTTTTCGGTTGAACGACGACTTCTGCCGAACGATTGTGTACCATAGTGTTTACGAGCATGGAGGTTAGGTGTTTTTTTTTGTAAAGTCTGCTACCACTAAGCGCTTGTCTACCCTGTTTGTGCAGACCTCGGGCCAAAACCTTGACTGAACCTCAGCTGTGGGTCTGATGAACGCTTTCATTTCACCACTGAAGAAAATTATAGAGGAGAAAGTCGCTCTTGCCCTACGTGAACCCCCAGTTGTTTCAAATTATAAAGGGTCTCTTACGCTAAGGGAAAGCTGTTATTTCGTCCCGCGACTAATTCATATTTTTTTCGTACAATCCGTCACAATTACAGGCAATCAAAGTCGTTGTTACGCGCAGCTGCTTGATTTTCATTTCTGTCGGTATTAGTAAGAACCATGTGTTCTATAAAGCACAACATATTTCAGAGCACTACGTAAGAAATTGCATGCATCGATTTACAGTACATTCAGTGATTACAAACGAAATGTTTATACAAGTTCTATTCTAGTTTAATCCCCTTGGCTCTTAAGTGCACTGCGATCAGAAAATAGTCTTACAAAAATGAAAATGCAAATAACTTGTTACCAAACTTATTAGTTTTAGAAATATTATAGGTAAATTGGTCTCTGAAGTGTGTGATCGTGTGTTTTACAACTAAATAAAATATAAATTGCGATATTAACTTCATCGTACACCATTTTGTGGTTCCGTCAGGTCTAGTTTGTGCTACGATACTAGAAAAGCTCATTCGGTTCTAAGACAACAACATAGAAGCACACTTGATTCAAATGCAATAACCTATAGAATGAGGTAGATTATGCGCGTATAATAGAATCCTTTATTCGATAATAAAATATCAGTGCTAGGTCCTAAAGGCCTTTCGAAAATGAAACGAAATTATAATCGGCGTTGTCCCCAATGCATCACTATTGCAGGACAAGTATTTCTCTAATTTATAAAATGTTAATATTTTTGCTGGGACTTCTACGGCTAACGTTCACTCAAATATTTCGTTTGGTGAGAATAGATAATAAAATAGTAAGGAACCTCAAAACCCTCAAAAAAGGTTTCGTTTTACGAAAAAATGTGAACTAAAAAGTTTTTACTTACAATTACGAATCTTATCGAGCTAAAAAAAAAAGTTGATGAAATTGGGAGAAATTAAAATTAGTATATCTCGACACCTATAACAGATATTAAATATCTCACTATATGATCGATAATATGCGCTGTTAAAATGCATATAATCTCTAATACTCTTTGTTCTATATCGTACGAGAAAAGACGCTAAAAACCTATTTCACCGAAATCCCATATATGTGTGTAGATATAATGTGTTCTTCCATGTCCTTATGACAGCACAAACCCCTCGAGGAGTAGAGCTAAATATTAGAGATGGCAATAAATACTAAAGTTGACGTTCTAACATAGGTGGCACAGAAGCAGTGTAGTCAGTGCAAAATGGAGTCAAATGACTGTGTCCGCGTCAGTAAACAGAGAAAATAGAAAAGGCACAGGAGGGAAGCGAGAGAGAAGGAAGGGAAAACTGTGCAAGAATACCGAGACGTCACAGCGGCGCGCAGGGGCTGGTTACATTCGGGTTTTTATGGTTCGCATTTACCACACCATTGTCCAATTGGCCTTGAATCGCTGCCGCGAAGACTGACCCCCACCACCGCCACCGCCAGCCGACGACGCGTCCTTCGGTCTGGTCTTTCGTCTCAACACTGAGCGACGACCGCACATCGCATAGATCCTCCTACCGGAGCCAGGAAGCGGCACGGCGCCGAACAGCCTCCGGCCGCATGGAGCCTGTGCGGGGGCTAAGCAGGCGCAATAGGCCGGCACTGTCTCGTAGCGATGTGGAGCGCCACGTAGGGCGAATGACGTAAAAACGTAGAAATCGTTGAAGTTGAACGGAAGCGTTATTGTCCGTTGGTTAAGGAAGACTAAGAAGTAAGCAGTCGGGTCTCGGCCGTACGCAACGGTGCCATCGCGCGCAGCGCGGTTTTGCAAAGGAACAGAACGAGCGTCTCCCCCTGTGAAGAGCGACTGGGCAGACGGAAATGCCGGCCAAGTCGACTGTGGCAATAATGAAGACGTCGCTGAAGTTGCGGAACCGTTTTAGGACGTTCGGACGAGGAAGGAGGGCGTTGTACGTCGTCCGTATATCGGCCTGAGTACAGCAGAAAGCACATCGGCAGCGGTTGCCTGGCGCGGAGGGGCAAATGCCAGGGATAATATACCATAAGGCAGAAGTCGCCTTCATCGACGTCTAGGCGCGGAGTCGCATGCCGACTTGATTATGACAGGTGCTGCGCACGTCAAGCAGAAAACAACTCAACACTCGCTGAAGAACTCTAACAGCCGATCTGCAGCTTGCCTACAGCTGCCTAGGGGGGTCTTCGGGTGGCACCGCTGTCGTACGGAAGACAAATCGGTGTCGCCCAGGCGGTAGACAGACGCTGGGACATCGTATTAGAAGCCGAATTGGGAGGAGTAAAGGGACGCGTCGAACGGAGGAGGTCTAAACGAGGTCAGGGGTGCTAGTAGGCCACTGTAGCGGTGGGTGGATCTTACATTGTGTCGAGTGTGTTGCTAGGGAGGAGTTGTGGTCTAAAAAGGCGAAAACAAAGTGGCTGGTTGGCGCCGATTTACCATTGAACGTTACCGCTATGTCGAACAAACACCGAGAACAAATAAATAGGTAACAAGAAAGAATCTATTAGGTGAGATGAACAGGGGGTGGCCCTCGGGCGACGTGTGGGATGGAGGCGAAACTATATTTCGACGGAGGATCCTGCTGAAACGCCTGACAGCAAAGGCTACTACGTTGATTTGATGACAATAACTGTATTTAATTGGGCCGACAGACAAGTGGACTCATGCTTTGAACTCACGGCTTTGAATCGTTACGAATGGAAATTCTTAGAATGAATTTCGTTAAATTGAAAGGCTGCACAAATTCAAAGATCGGCCGCTCTTGGTAGAACCGATAATATTCTGCTAATATGATGTTCCGCTTTTTACTTGAATGTAAAGTGGTCAAGATTCTCACGAGCGATTTTTTGCATACTGTAGAACTCTATGGTTGGTTTTGTTGTTTCTTGAAATTTCCATTCTTTTGTTTTCAATACACAAATTTCAAATCCAGTATATGGCGTTATTACGCAATCCTCATTCTTCTGATGATTTTAGTGATTATATCAAATCTGAGAGCTTCGTTTGCGGACCATTTCTGGTTTTTTATGTCAAAGACACTTCGTTTGTTTTAATTATCAGATAATAGCAGTGTACCAGCTAAATGTGTTCTTGTTCGAGAGTGACTCAGTGATAGCTGGCAATTTTATCAGGAGCTTAGTTTTCCTCCATATAAGATACGGAGCATATGACTTTTAACGAACCTTGTACATGTAAAATTAAGAAGAAAACTTATATCGAGGACAAATAAATATGTATAAGGAAACAGAACCTCTCTTATAATTGAAAAAACTATCAAACTCCATGAAGCATTCTTTTGTTATGAACTCGCAACCAATCGGTCAGTCAGTGTTTAGGTATAACCCGCTATTTTAGTTCTGGATAAATTACTACTCCGCCTTCATTTTTTTATGGGTTTTGGTGTATGAGGAGAATTCTCATAATCTATAGAGTTTTTGATGAGTTTCAAGTGAGCCAATTCTTCCTAGGGCGAGTCTATTCTTGAGAAACATCGAAATTTTATCGTTCCCATGTACCTAGCCGTTAGCATTCGAAGCACTGCAAGCACCTACAATAATTCTCACCTACAAAATGTCTGTCTTTGATTTTTTTTCCGTTTAGCCAATACGTATCACTTCTCCCGTAAATCGGAGCACGCTCTCCACTTCGATGTAGCTCAATATAACAAAACTAAAAAGCATCCTTTGTCGCCTTTGTTATCAAGCGAATATCTCAGTTTGCCAATGTTTTGTTCAGATTCCTGTTCACACAACGTTCTTGGTTTGCGGGTTTGGTTTCTGCGGGGACCGAATCAGCCTGGTTGACCTGTCACGACCCGTTAGGCCAGGCATGCTCGCAGGTCACCCGGTGAGATGTTTACTGAACCCTATCGACAAGCGGCCCCATTTTACCATGCACAAAAGAGGCGACACTTGTTTGGTTCCGGATGATGTCGCCCACGCATGGCGCAGCGGCGACTGGACTTCCTCCAGAACCAGAGACTAGCGGCAAATCGCAGAATCCCGAAAGTGTGGCAAGGTCATTGCCCGCTTGCCCCCAGCAGAGATAAACCCGTGCTCAGGCTCCGGAGCGCCACAACAGTTTGCCATGCGGCTTCGACAGTTAGCTCTGCCAGTGGTCCTTCTTCTGGCGGAAGAAACTACGGCAAAATGCCCGGGCGGCTCCTTAGGAGTCTCCTGCGTACACACCTGCCTCTCAGGACAACTAGTCGATAGGCTGTCGAGTGGTTTTGCGGAAGGTGACGCAGTCAAGAGACTCAGTGCGACCGCACTCAAATTAGGCGTCCAGGACGACAGCCAGCTGGTGGTTGCCTATGGTGACAACGACACTCAACATGACTTAGCCGTCGCTGAGAGCAGATACGGTGGACATGGACATCGTGGTCACTACGGGGGATACGGGAGCCACCGCCACAGTCACGCCGGACATGGCCACCACCGAAGGCATCATGACGGTTAGTGATCCCCGGTAAATTAGTCAGATCCGTTTCTTTCCCTATTCGTTAAGCTTGGTCTGGGTGTTTTTATACGTAAATCGTGTAAAATGACATAGTGCCTAGTCAGTGACATAGTGACTAGTCAGAGCGGGTGGAATGCAACAAAGAAAATCTCTACATCGTTAGTTAGTTAGCCATTCAGACACTAAAGCTTGACAAAAAAATACGATTTTAGACAGCCACTATGGTCGTCATGGGGGATACCGGCATTATGGTGGACGAAGGCACGGCTCCCATCATGGCTCTCACCATGGCTCGCATCGACATTATGGACGCCACGGAGAACATCATGGAAGATACGGTCATTGGAACCGCCATGGAAGGTCTGGAAATGTTGAGCGCTTGAACTAACAAACCTTACAGATACGCCTCCGAATTGACATCTTTTCGATATTGTAAACGTATTACGCACAGTGTTAGGGTAACATCGTGAGATCCACCGTTGCTATGGGCATATAGCCGTGTTAAGTTGTGCCTGCGGAAGTGTTTTCCTTCGGGTCCTTGCGATTCCTGGCGACGATAAACTCTCGAGAGAAGAGCCAAAATGCATATACCATGCCCTCGCTTTACTCTACACTAAGGTGGAGAAAGAAAGTCTTAACGCTGGCTATAAACGAGCAACGGCCGCAATCTGGGATCGCTCCAGTAAATGTTTTACGGTTGACCTTCCCTAGCAGATCAACCGCCGTCGTTCTGTCACTTCAACCGATTTTTTCTGTGTTGCTAAATCATCCGTAGTAACCACTCAGTAACCCTGGATAACAAAATACAGATAACCCTTCAGAAATTTTACCTCCATATAACGATTCTTCGTACAAGCTAAGTTACGTATTTGCTCGCGCGTTGTGCGTTTGCTGTACGGTGGATCCTAATGTCGGTTGAACTACGCAGATATCATGGAGATCGTGGTTGGGGACATGAACGCCAATGGGGTCATGATCGCCATGGCCGACAGCATCACGATAGTGGACATCACGGGTCGCACCATCGTCACCATGGACACCACGGAGGATCTCGGCACCACGGTTAGTTGCCTCTGTCGTAGTAGGAATTCAGTTGTACGGGAGCAGCTTGCCTCCGGCGTTATCAGCCGCTTCCTCTCGAAGGGGTTTCCTCGCCAGAAGGCGGCGCTACTTAGGAAAGCGACTACAACCAAGGATAGAATTCGTTCATAGTTTGTAGTCCCATTAGCCGCTACACCAGTTTAAGAGCGGCGTGCTTGTTTCGTTTTAATTTTCTGCTTGTTATGAAAAAATATTGATAGCGAACCTTCTACGCCAGAAGTGGTTTTGACGAAAGAAAATTACTAGTTGACCAGCTTGGGGACAATGCTTTGATAAGAGCTCGCCTAAAGGAATTCCAATGTCAGACATGTTGTTCAACGTTTTTTGATTTCTTTGTCCTTTTTCTATTGTAGGAGGTCGGCATGGGTCGCATCATGGTGGGTCACATCATGGTGGACATCGGCACTATGGCGACTACGGGGGAAGACGTCACGGAGGCCATTACGGAGGCCACGGCCATCATGGACATCATGGTGGACACCGAAGACACTACGGGGACCATGGCCGCCATGAACACTATGGCGGAGGTAACGGCGGCTATGGCAGGTATCATTAATGACGTCACATCGAGCAACGCAGCGAGAAAGGTCATCAGCTTCTGAAGAGTCAAGAAGAGAAAATACGAAAACAGTGATTCGACCAGTTGAAGCAATGCCTACGTAACGGTGAACGCCGTTATGGTGGTCTTGATGATGTGGTCACGTGACTCTGCATCGGATTTCCTATGGAAATTTTTTTTATTGAGAGCAATGGACTCCAGTTTTTTCCTATGGGTAAATGAGATTCGGTTGCGGTGAACGATCGAACGGCCATCGCGTTAATGTACGAAATATGGAAAAATTTTGTGATGATGATAATGATGGTTACTGAAACTGTATAAAGTATTGTAAAAATGTAAGTAAAAACAGTTCTAGTTGTCTATAAAACCAACTGATTTCTATGAGGTCATTATTTCAGGTTAAGACAGTTACAAAGGGAAATCATGTCGTTTTGTTTCGGTAGTTGGCATTTTCCGGAAACGCCATGAAACGATTTCTCTGTTTGTTAGTTGAACTGTTTACCGTGCACATACAGTTTATAGTGCTTTACAAAGTAATGGCGCCAAAATATATGACGAGCGACTAATCCTAGCGAAACCCGGATAGATATTGCATCCCCTTGTCCGTACAATCCTTAAAGGATGTTTCACAACTGAACTTATGTATACGCGTTGATTAGAGTAGGAATAGGAGAATACAACGATCAGTCATAGTGAAGTACTAAGAGATTTTTGTAGAAATTTTTCATTTGTTTTTAACGTGATATTTAAATAAAATCATAAATCATAATAAAGATGTTTATAAAAAAACAAACTTCTCTAACGGGTCTTGACAACTATATATATATATATATATATATATATACATTTGCACAACTTCATTTGGAGTCATTAGGAATCTTTCAGGAAATCTTCAGATAAAGTCTATGAATAAATAAAGACGTAAACTTAAATGAACAACGTATAGTAGGCTCAACAGCTACGCTATCAGGTGTAAGGTTCGTTGTGTATCGACGGTCAAGTCAAGTGGAGATCGCCACCGTAGTCTTTTTTTTCACCGTAGTCACGCAGTTTTCAGGTATGAAATTCATTACGGTCACTTCTTTTAGTAATTAGTATATCAAAGTTTGAATGGAATACATAAACACACATCACATATATATATGTATATATGCCCAGTTGCCCCAGCTGCCCCGCCTGAAGAACCTGTTCAACTGCCATACAACTACAACGTGCTTTTTTTAAACAGCTACTCAGAGAAAATCGTAACATTAAGCTTGGACACCTACCAACAGACTAAATCTGCAGGGTTTGCACTCATTTAGCTCTAGCCTTCCGCGATCAAGATTCTTACAACCGGCATTATCATGCTTGGTGAAAAAAGCAGATAAAAAAGCGCGATTCAAAAGTCCTTTATGGCCTCGAGTGAAGTGATTTGCTATTTTATCCCACGCTTCACCGCAAGTACTGATCTACGATCCCATTTATTTTTTGTTTCCTATCTACAAACATGCTCTAGCGTATATGCCCTTAAGATGATAATATAACGTAAAAATGTACGTGAGCTTCAAACCTGAGATTCCTTACGAAGTTAGTTTAAAAAATATACCAGTTAGACCGTGAATGTGTTTGCAATCAATAAGTATTTTTGCTCTCAAATTTCATTGATATATCTAGGTTAGACTTAACTCAATTAAACTCTAACCCCGTTGGCTTAAAGAAAAATTTAGCCTTTGCTTGGAACTTTCGCTCGATTTTGCCTGGACCCCTTGGTCTAGCCACCGCAGATGATATTCGCTGCTTCTGCACCGAAATGTCTGTACGGCACGACAGAATTCAGAGTTTTGCGTTTACCAAGACTGCCAGCAAATCTGCAATGAACGTCACATTTTCACGAATAAATTTCTCGGATAACCTGCACAAAGGTGTCAAAAATATTTTATATGCAATTGATATGTTCCATGATTTTAATGTCCGATTTTTTTAACAAATCTGTGCGCGATAAACGATTGTCACGGGAAAAAACCTAGTTACATGCATTGCGCGTAGTGGTTATCCGGACCACGTGGCTCAACAAACGCCACATGCAGAACAGAGCACTGAACTTTACAAAAACGACGACAGTTTCCTTGGATGCGACGTGACATATGACCATACATTACCAATGTAACTTTTTTTTATTAAAGAACATAGCTACAACATCGGTCAACGCACCTCTGCAGGGTTACCACTAGGTCCACCGCCGCATGCTCTAATTATCGGCAAGACCTTACCAGAAAAGCAGACACGCCGCGTCTTCTAGAGGCGTGCGATTTTGTGCCGCTCGACAGGCATTCACAAGCAATGGCCCCTGACAATTTACCGGTGCCAGGGTGACGATGCGTAAAGCCTGGCTTAACAGGTTTCTGGCCACTAAACACGGAGTACTCTCTCCAGCCAGAGAAGGACGTCTAGCGATCCTTCCGGCGGTTAGGCAACCTCAGTTGTCACTCCACTTCCCCTGTAGTAACAGGAAAACGGTACGGCTGGCCAGACATTGGTGATCTAGTTGACCCCGGAAGCAGGTCAGCAGGGTCGTAACATGTCGCCTATTGGGGGAAAGGATCTGTTTGCGTGGACAGATATAACTACATATAAGGGAAAACTTCGGAAACAGCTTGCGACAGACAGAAGTATAGTAATGCGGCGGCGTTGGCAATGGGACTTTGTATGGCAATGGCCGCACTCTACGGTGCTGTCTCTAACGATCGTACTTGGCTTTCTGCAGCTGGTACCCGGCTGCCATGGACACTGCGCCAGTAACAGTTCATCCGTGAATCAACCGCTGCAGAGTAACGATGGACCTGGTGGCTTGATGTCGGGTGGCAAGACATGTCCTAAGCAGCTGGCGGTGCATTATCATACGGAGGGACAGGCTGCTGAGGGCGACATCGCCGTAGCTGAATCTCGCTACAGTCATTATGGCCATAAACACTATGGAGGTCATGGAGGTCACCGCCGCCATTACGGAGGCCACGGGCATTACGGAGGAAGGCGTGGAGGATCTCATCATGGCCACCATGGGCGCCATGGGCACCATGACGGAAGACACTATGATGGCCGTCATGGTTCTCACTATGGAGGTCATAGACATCACGGAGGCTACCACGGACACGAAAGACGACATCGATACTGGGATCGTGGAGAACGGTGGGAATTAGCTGGTTCATGTCGACTAGACTAGGACA
>MNPL01017010.1:19226-32820 GCA_002081605.1 Tropilaelaps mercedesae | reverse complement strand
TATATATATATATATATATATATATATATGCATTTAGACTATTCGGTCGTGTTATAAACCTGGCTTCCCGCTTTGTTCAGCTTGAACATTTATGGCTGCGGTCCCATGAAGAGAAAACCTTTGTTTTTACCGCGTGCCTCCACTTTAATCACCTCCTCTCGCATCTTCTTCTGTGACTTCCGTTATCTGACTGTTAGTTGGCAGAGTGTTCAGTATGTTTATATAGGACGGGCGCTTTTACAGATTCACCTTAAATAGGTCCCTGATGAAATGGATTCACTTGATCCGTCTGACGTTTGAGCCTTTGTCTAACTGAACGCTTCTCTCGCTACAGCTATCTCCTTCAAGAGAGCTATGCTGTACTGCCATGTCTACAAACTCGCTAATGCTCGGAGCCTACTCATAGGTACGACCTCTAGAATACGGTGAACAACTTCGACAAGCGAGTGGGCCAATATGAAATCTAACACCAGCACAGTAGTCGTGGCTGATGCAGTTCTGCCATCTAGCCATATGCCAATCGAGCTGCGGCACCGCCTAGTTTGAGGGCCGAAGAACTCTTCTATTCTGTGCCTGATAACTACGAGGTTCCTACCGAACCCATAACGCTTTCTATGGAGGGTCAGCTGGCCTAGGATCTTCTCACCGCTCATTACATTTCTCCGAGGACATCAAAAAACTAGCCAAGGGAGCGATGCACGATTTGTAATTGAAGGACATTATTTTATATGATTGCTTCGTGTTAACAATATTGGCAGGGATATTGCGAGACAATATGAACGTGCGTAAATATTGCTCTAATTGTTAAGATAATTGCGCGTTCCTGTTGAATTAACTGCATGCAACCAATATGCAGATCGCAGGTGCAGCTGTCTTTGTTGCGTAGATTGGAATTGATACAACACTGGGACATCTCGGTAATAAAGGTTTGGTATTTTTTAGCTATTTTTATAGGACCTAGTGATGATCACTTGTAATGGTAGTGCTGATGTTGGTAATTCAACCAATCCACTGAGAAGTTTCGGTGCTTAACGTGAGTTCCCAGCTACGACAAAAAATAGCGATGACAGTTAATTATGATTCAAAAGGTGCGCTTTTTATTGTTGTGCAGTATTGTAAACCAATACGGCGCATGTATTTTGACTAGCAGTATCTATTAATCCCCTTTATGGATAGTTTAGGTCCTTGTCAGAGTTTTCTTGCTTAACCGTGGAACTCTTCATCGATTAAAAGCTATCTTTATTTGATTGCATTCTACAGTTCACAGTCATCTTTCTTATGTCGAAGACTTCGAAAGTATGTATGGAGAGTTTTCGATACTCAAGATCATTGATGGTAAACCTCAATAAAAAGTTAAACAAATTTCAGATGAACTTAAACCGCACGGAGTTACTGTCTATGAACATGTTTCTCATATGAATTTAATTTTATTTGTTTAGCAGTTATTGTCGTTAATTATAAAAAACGTATAGCAGCCTTTTCATATGCGATTCACTTAAATATTAAACCATTCGCTTAAATATTAAACCATTTTTGTGATATCAGACCCTGTTAAAAACGTGCTCTCATGGCTAAAGACAATAGTATTTTAGCATTCAAAGCGATAGCTTGCATATAGTCAATGCCCTTAAATTTCTGAGCGCTAAATTGTAATGTCGTAATATGTTTTCCACGTTATCCTCTTTCGCGTGCTTATCTTTACTTCCACGAGTCAGCAAACTGCCTTACATGTAGAACCGTTGTTGAATTCAATTTTCTCAATATGCACTATAACAATTTCACTACAATTTATTATACGAATTTATATTGTTATGCATCTCAAAACTCAATTCATAAGCAACTAATTTAGTTGAAATAGGGTAATTTTAACCTGGTAACTCATTTCGAACTTGTGAACACAAAAGTTCGTTTGAGTGCCCTGTTAAGACGCCAAAAAACCTAGGCTCATTCCAGAGTTTGTGGGTGCGCAGCTGGGTTACTTCAAGAAGTTTCGGAGGAAAGTCGAATTTCTCTCCAGTCTTAAAATGTCGTATCGATGTCCTATTTGGACCAATCCAATAAACTTCATATGATTTCACTCTTATCAATAAATAAGGTCACACAAAGTTGCCATAGATATTTGAATACCACATACCACTCTAAATTGCATAAACTAGGATAAGCCTAGCCGTTTTTAATACGCCAAGTAACCGTTTAATAAGTATAGCCTTTGAGTGTCCTTTTTTCTTTTTTTTCTATAAAATAGCCTTCGTGTTCCTCTTTGTCTACAAAACACTTCGAAACGTAAGGCACTGCTGCTTTGCATCTCAATGGCACGACACCATGTGCTCGTTACCCAAGACCGCGGAAAGACTGTGAATGCGATCAAGTGATTTATGCTTAAGCGTGCATCGAGTATACGAGCAACGAAAGCCGCATGGAAATACTTCAAACGACAGTTTCGCTATTCATCGGCTGAGCCATGGATTCATCTCAGATAAACGGGAAGATCACTCGATGAAGCTGCAACGAACCGTAAAATGAAACCTCAACAACACGCTCGCTACTTATTAACCCACCGAAGATTTGTTATCTATCGCAGTCTAAAGCCCCTATCGACCTCGTTTCGACAGTCGCTCTTTTTCCCAGGGCTCGAGTGCACAAGGCCACGAGCGACCATGACCAAGTCGAGTGCACAAAACGCAAAGTGATTTTGAAATGACTCTACTGCAGACTCTTGAATCCGAAACGGTACACGAAGAATGAACCTCCGATTAAGAAATCGAAGTCAATTGATTCTGTGGAGCGAGCGCAAACATTTGATCTATCCGCTGTCGCTAACCTAGATATTTCATCTCACAGTACGTATACCATTATGACGGTGTTCGTAGACCATAACCAATCGAGCAATTGATTGGATGATATCCTGGCTTAACCGTGCGGTTGTAATGAGGTTTTTGACATCTGAAACCAACCTTTGAAAGATGGGTTGTGTCACATTCGTAATTGTACGAAGGATTGTGCGAGGTTATATCACGATGGAAATAAGTGGATTCAGAAGATTTGCCAGTAAATTGACTGTCGAAAACGCCATTAAATTAATTGCCAGTATACCAGATACATGCAGAGAAAAGTGGTGATACATGTAGAGAAAAGTTTTCTCTAGCTCCCATCAGCTGGTGCAACCTCTAAATACGAAACACTGAAAACTTAATTTTTAATGGAGCAGGAATTTTTGACAGCTCGCCAGTTGGAGTTTTTGATCGAGCACCATTCGTAGGAATAATACATGTAGGTAGTTCTCCCAAACTACTTTCATTCTACAATCATCTCACTCAGAAGCAAATGAAGCATTCGCCTGTCAAAACAAACAATAATGATAGTATAATAACGGCTACGATTAATGCCAAGTGAATATAATGTCTTTATTACGGCATGACAGGCGCTATTGAGTCTTACGCTCTTGCATCAAATTAGTGTTTCCGTTTTTGAAATCACAGAGGTAATAATAATAATAAGAAGAAGAAGAGATAGTAATAACGTAATATTTCCATTATCTTCTTACCTTGAGGCAAGTCGCCTCTATTCCTTCTTGCTGTTTTGAAAAAAATAGCGATTATTTTTTTCGTTCTTTTTCGTCTTTTAAAAATGCTGAAGGAAACTCGATTGTCTGCGAACGTTCCATAAATGTCGATAAGAGTTGGCCGTGTTTACTAGATAAACAAGCATAATCGCGAAAAACAACCGAAAAACGTCTACAATTTTAAATGAAAGCAGCTGCATACATCTACTAATCAGTACCGTTTTATGAGTTGTGTTTGCTCACTGATAAATAATATTCTTATTAGAATTTAGTATGGCGAGTTTGTACCATAGATGTTGCCGTGAATCGTCCTTTTTGTCTCTTCGGTATTTTCAAGCTTCACGATATATCATTTAGCATTGTACCCTCTGCATCATGTGTAGTGAAGCTTTCTCAAAAATGTACCCTTTCTACCCGCTTCCTTTTTCCTATTCTTCCTTCCTTTTGCCTAATGAACTGAAGCTTTAGACCCTTTATGTTTGAGGCCTTTATGCCTATCTCGACCTAACGTCTCCGATTATAAGTGTTATTCAGTTCTATCTTGTTTTCGCTTTTGCACATCGTGATCTCAAACCATTGCTTTTTTCTGCTATATCAGCACATCTCTATTGGATAATGTTCTTGGTTCGGTTGGTTTTTCACCCATGAGTACGTCTATCAGCACCAGAATGTCGTTCAGGACAGAATGTCCGTTTCATAAAATAATAAAAATATTTGATTTCCCAAAGCTGACTTCTGTTGCACGACTGTCACTTCATACAGTAATTGTTGTTGTTGCTGTTGTCCATGATAAACCTATCTTAGCGCTCTGTCTGACTTGGTCGCTTGTCTTGCACAAAACAATGCGCGAGTCTTCTTTTGTTGTGTGTGCCTCTCGACGGTAAAGCCGATGATGGTAGTGGCGCCGCCCACTTTATCAGACTAACAGACTACGTCAGAATGCCTTTAGTGACAATGAGTGACGTCATGACGATGAACACACTGCTATTAAGCGATTGCTGACGAACTAGTCATCCCCTATTTATGCAGAGACGGACATTTTATGTCAGCGAATCGACTCGTTGTCGCTGATTCACATGGCCCAGCTGTCCGACTAGTCCTTTTTGGAGTTCCTCCAGCGGGGCATTTCCCCAGAAGCTAACGATGGGGTCACAATGATGGTGCGATTATGGCGGTGTGATACTATTGTCTCCGTCATGTATTGTAATCTTAACCTGGCGATTTTAGCGGGACGGGGGCGAGGTTACAAGTACCGGTCTCGATAATGATTGTGCTCTTAGTTATTCATCATAATAGACCTGCGTGTATAATGATAATAATAATAATCATCATCACAATAGCAATAATAATAAAGGAGCTCGATAGAAAAGATGGGAACCAACACATAGAAGCGCAAAACATTGCCTTCTGGAGCCCCGTTTACTGCATTACTAAATTAAATATTGGTAATTAGGATAGTATTTGTGCACCTCCTCCATTCATTGGAACCGGAGCTCCAGAAACATGTACACTAGTTTATCGACTAGTTCCGCAAATAACCGAATTCATTCAAAAGAGTACGTCATCTCTCATTACAGATTGTACTGGTAGAAAAACGTTTCGTTGTTCTTTAGGATTGTATGAAGCTAACGCGTATGTATGAAGAAAAACGGCGCGAATCTTGAATATGAAGAACAGCTTTATTTTGTAATTAATAGAATGATAAAAATATGCAAACAGTATTGAGTAGCTATGCTTGGAAAAGCAACACGAGCTTCAAAAGTGAATGTACATATTCATTTGGATATCGATGCAAGAAACTATCACATGTTGTTTTGGGCAATGATACGCAGTACTTGCTCTGCTGTAATTATTCTACCCTAATGTTTAAACCCATCAAGTTTTTATCTCGTCCTTTAGCCCATTTGTAAATTTTGAAACTCGCTTGTCTGCCACGTCTATGTGTTGTTGCTATTAAGGCAATAGCAGTTATAGAGTAGCCACTGCGGTTATTGACCCACCTGAAGGCACAGCCACATACATAGAATTCAGGATCCAAATAGGCTTTAGCCGTCTTCCAATGACGTCTTCCGACCCACTCTGACGCATTCTTTGCACCATCAACGACTGCGAGCTTTGTAGGTGAGGAGATATAAGCGAGCACAAGCCTCGCGATTGTATGTGAATACGATCCGCGTCTCGGGTTGGCCTGTCCTCCATCTGTGGGCAATGGACAATGGCAACCGTGCACTGAGTCCATGAGGGAGCGGGTGTACGTCGTTGTTGGTTTAGAGATGCAATGACCAGCAAGCACTGATCGCGAAGAGCAACCCATCGCTCTGTTGGAAACTAGCTGTGTACCCAAGCAGCAACAGCCCCGGCGAACGGGAGAGAATAGTGTGAAAGACGCTTTATTGAGAAGCCAATTTGCGCAGCCAACGGTTACTCGAAGAGGCCGGCCTAAGATCCTTGTCATTCAAGCTGGCCTCTTGTCTATTTCAAAGAGCCTCTTCACACACGAGCTTGAGTCGTACATGACTGGCCATCCGATAGAAAGGCACCCGTTATTTTATTTTCAGCCTCTTGACTACAAAACGCCCCCCACCTACAGGGGAAGAAAGAAAAGAGAAGGTAGAGGGCAACACTCAGAAACTTTTAGCAGAGCCGTGAGGTTCTTCGCTTTAAGCTAAAAACAACTTCAACCTTTGCGGCTGTACGGTCTGCACAGGCTAGCCGGTTGCCGACAGCTATGGAAAAACCAGTCCGCATGGACTGGCTCATTGAGCCAGGTGCAAGACATATGAAAGCAATGTTGTCACATTGTCGATGTACACGCAGCGTGTTCACGAATATAGCTCATACAGCTTTGAGGTGGCATTACCACTAGTAAAGCCTAAACGCAGGCGGCAGTTACGCTGTTAGCTAATCCATAACTGTGGAGCATAGTGCGCTCGTTCGAAAAAAAGCCACTTGGCTTCTTTTATTAATAATGGGTGTATGTTGCTACAAGAACAACCTGCAGAGACGGCTTGTTACGATTGACGAACTAGCTGGTTGAAAGAGGGCTGACTAAGCTGGTTGAAATAAATTCGTGTATGTAACTAACCATTATTATACAAAAATTCCGCGAACATGCTTATTTAACTAGAACCACAGGGGGTTTTGAAGATGTTCGCAAGTGCGTTAGTCGGGTCCAATCGCTTTCGGTCATTGTGGGGACCAGAGAGCGTTAGATTTGCTAGTATGTTTTATTACTTGGTACCAATCACCTTACTTGTAACCACCAATACATTAATAGGAACAGTAGCAACAAAGATTCAAGGTTATCTTTGATTGATCCTCGAGATGCGTGAGCACTTAGGAACTTCCTATAACACATTTACGGTCACGAAATTTATACTAGTCATTATCGGTGCGTAAAGTGCTCTTTAGTGGTATTCTTTCACGATCTCCTTCAAGATTTTGGGGAATGCATTGAACCTTAATGCACAAAAAACAATTTTTGGATCTTTGTTTGTTTAGGAGAATGTTTCTATATTTATTATTATTATCGTACCGTTTTTAATATTATGATTATCATTGCTACTACAATTCTAATATGCGAATAGTTTATCATTTGTGAACAAGTCGCTTTAAGAGATCAAGCGCATTTTTCGCAATCTTCATCTTATGAAATGCCAGTCGCACACCTAACTGCGACTATGCCGCGAGGTAGCATGTAAGTACGGGTTTCATTACAAATGAATTACCTGCGAGGCACCTTGATTGATGTAACCAACGCCCGCGTAATTCAAATGAAACTATGCCAATGACAGGTAGATAGGAAATTAAGACAAAGCTTCCCAAGTGATTCGACTCAGGTGGCGTTTGCAGACATAGGCATAAAAATATGGAGCTCTAATGAGCTTAAAATAGACCCATAGTTAGCAATCATGTTTTACGCTGTCACGGTGTGTAGGGTTCACGCACTTATACCTGTATTTTGTTTTGCATGTCCATCTTACGCTGACGATTTTCACGGTACGCATGGACAATAGGGCAATTGGAACTATAGCCCTCTCTGTTCGCCTCGTATGTTTATATAAATACGGGAACTTATTACGTCATCAGAAAATCTGTCTATGAAAGATGTGCTTTCTGTCTTCAAGACCGATGGTAAGGTGATGCATAAGCTAACGTAGCTTTGGCCTCATCTGACTCGAAAAATTAAATGTTTTAAAGTGTTCAAATGTGTTTTATAGCTTACGTGAAATAAGTGTTCCTCCAAACCGACCTATTGTTGAAAATATAGCTACCGTTGAATCATCTATGGTCTGGGCTTTCTATGCAACAAATGTCACCAGGTACACGAGCATCATCAGGCCGTTTTCTGGAGGAACACTAACCGTTCAGGGTAATTTGAGTAAAATAAATTGTACATATATATGTATACATATGTGAATTAAACTTTCAAGAGCTGTTGACTCACTTTGGTAAGATGGCTATGTCTAAAGTACTTTGGCTAATAAAGAACGGCTTATCATACGATCTACCATGCAGTCTAGTTGACCATTGATTTCAGAAGATAGCATGGGTGCGCGAGTACAACAAGCAATGAAGAAGAAACATATTTACATGAGAATGCCAAGCAGGATGAATATGTTTTTAAATCTATTGTATGCCATTCGATCTCCAACAGGGCTGTTTCGGTGATTTCTCATTCAAATTCATAGCCTCAGAACTCTAACGTAGAGTTTACCCAAATCTACACCTATAACAAATCTACGAGCTAGCATTTTTTATTGATTTTAGCTGCATTATTTTGTGACTGTAGCCCTGTATCTAGTAAGGCATCAACACGTAGAGGAGATTTTAATCTTGTTATACACTCCAATGAAATTGTTTATCGGAATGTCAGATATCCAATACAATGTACGTTAGGGAAAACAATAAGTCTTGTTTTCAGAATAAACCTAGTATGCGTTAGCATGTACGATAAAACTGACTGCCTCTGATGTTTAAAAAAATTAGCTATATGTAATATGCCAAGCTTTCCTGGCAATATCTATCTAATCAGTTTCATAATAAATGCATGTATCGGTTAGACTTCGAATTGCTCTTATCTAAGCTGCTTTAGGAAAACAGCGCCAAACGGTGTTTTATGAATTTATACGGTGTTCAATCGATTAAACGTTTTGGGCTCATAACGTATTGACATTTCAACGTATATGTGAAAAACATTTTTTGGATAACTATATCATTAATGCGATTTCGTTTTCAATGGGTTTTTTCATTCTGCTTGAGTGGCGGCCTAGTAACTATTTCTATTCTTCACTACAATGCCAGCAATATGGCAGAACACAGGTGTTTGTCGTTTTCTAATCGTAAGTCAAACTGGTTTCCAGTACACTTATATTCGTCGTTCGCGAAGAAAAAGTGCACATTTTTTCGACCGAGTCAGTGTTGCTACTACAATAGCGTTATCTTCCAATTTGTATTTGAGGGTAGTTTCTATTCTACGAGGCTCCAACTCATTGTTTCTCAAGCTCAAGCCACGTTTTGCATAAAATTCATGTTCCGAATTTTCGGCACATTTCTTTAAATTTAAGTTATAACTTAACTACGACGCAACATAGTATATTCTGTTACAGTGTTACGGTGTCTCAACAAAACAGAGTTTAGCTCATACCTGTGATCGTGATTGTCTGAACGTAATCTGGCCTCTTTGATGTAGCGTCATTGCTGTTTCCGTCTGTTGTTTTTGTAGGCGAAGTGCTTATTGAGTCCATTGGTACACTTCGTCGGCTTAGTCTGTCGTTTTAAGGAAGCCGCTTTTTTGAGTGTCCGCCTTTTGTCAATAGGTGGTGGCGTTTTTTGCTCCACAAACACATATATAAAACATGCGAAGACGCTACAGTATACACTGCTTCATGTACAATTTTGCTTTGAATGAAGTTCAGCTGTGCTACAGTATACACTGCTTCATGTAGGATTTTTTTTAAATCAAACTCAGTTATGGTACTTGATAAAGCTATGGTGTTTGATTCCTCATACACGGTTCTTCCAGCACTAAAAAGCCGAATCTCATGAACGAACAGATTGGGACGATAATCTTCAAGTTGCCCGTGAATGATAGCGGATTCAGTAACTATGCTCCGCCCATCAAGTGCTCCACAGAGAAGGAGGCACTTCAGACCTGTTGTAGGTTTACAAGCTCCGCCTACCGGATCGTATTGCTGAACGTTGTACACTAGCTGGCGCACTCTGCGGATTGAATATCATTTTTGTGACTCGAGTTCTATTAGAGACACTCGTGCAGTCACTAAGAGCCTCTTAACTTCGAGAAAATGCAGACTTCACATCTACTCAGCTCATACTTGTCGTTCATTTTTAATTATAAGCGTATTGCATTAAAAACACGTTTGCGTTGTTGAACAATTATCTGTAGCAAATACCTCTAAAATTAATAATGTTCAGTGATATGACTTGTTTATCACTGTAATGGCTCTGTGGTCGCGGTTTGCTATTGAAGCACGCGGATCCTATTATCTTATCCATTAAATAAAGAAATCTGAATACTTTTAATAATTGAATTGCCCTTGTAGCAAATACCAGAGTTGGTAGGATGAAAAAAGCCTTAAATGAAAAAACACATTAGCGCATGATTAATCACCTGCTGTATAGATTATATCGAGCTGTGTCGAGGTAAAATGGAGTTTTGACCGAACAATACGTGATTTTTACTTGTAATTGGTGGAACTGTCGAGTCTAAACGGAGCTTAACGCAGATATTGTGCAACTATTTTATCACTATTCGTTCGTTTCATAAATATGCCCACAATTCTGCGCCGTAAGAATTTAATTCACTACTTTTCCAATAATTAATATTACCACAGCACCTTATGCCATTAACCAAATACTCATTAAACGGGAAAAGGTTTATAATAAGACATGGTATATAAATATTTAACTCAGGCGCATATAAAGTATCGAGCTCTATAAACCAAGACCTACTATGAATGCCTATCGTAGACCATATTGTAAACCATGGGTATTTAGATTGGACCAGACAATAGCTTCAAATTTTAAGAATTGCTTTGACAAGAAAATTCTTTTTCTAAAAACAAAAAGGTGTTATAAGAAAACGACTCATTTCTATACACAATATTATTATTGACGCATTTTAGTATAAACTATTGATTTTTTGGAAAAATCTAGAACATATCGGATCAACCCAAAACAGTAGTTTTCAGTATTTTCAGTAGTTTTTATTCGCAGTTCGTATTAACACCAGATCGATATACTTAGCTCAACAAATATGAAATTACATGTTCTGTACGTTCTGATTGTTAGCCCTTTTCGTGGTAGCGTCACACTCATGAAATGATCAAATTTCACGTAAAATAATTCCTATAGAAACAAACAAATTGTTGTTCTAGATGCAAAGTGTTCGAATGCTACCGATCTTTGTTTAATTCGAGCCTCTAGTAACTTCGATAAACCGTTTATTTATGTGGTAAATAAGACCCGATATTTGCAGTGATAAATCTGTGGTTTTGTTTTCCATACATAGACGCAGAAAATAAAAGGTGAAAACCAGAAGTGTCAATTATGACGGTAAACTAGGTGAGATAGTTTATTGTTGAGCGCTACTTTTGATGCGGTTTCGCACGATCATAAATCAGGTTGGTCTTCGTGAAAAAGAAGTTTTGGTTCGGCGTCCGTCGGCGACCCCGTCAGGCATGTCAGCGTTGACGTATGCGATCCCACGTCGCGGGCAACCTGATAACAGACAAATACAGTAATTGACTCCTTTTTGAAGTAAAAACAACTTGATGGCATGAAAAACATTATGGTTGGACTACATATCTTGTAACTCGAGGGCCGTTATTTAGGTTTTGTTTAGTGAAGCGACAACGAAGCTTAACCAACCTGCTTCGCTTGATAGTTTGTCTGCATTAACTCCAATGGCTGTGTGAAGAGCTTTTTAATAAAAGAAAGAGTAACTAGAAACGCATACCAGGTATTTTTCATTATGTATATCCTGTAGTGCTCCGACATTTGTTTATACTTTGTTTGTGAGGTAAAAGTTACCCCAATTTCAGAG
This sequence comes from Tropilaelaps mercedesae, assembly GCA_002081605.1. Lineage (NCBI taxonomy): Eukaryota > Metazoa > Arthropoda > Arachnida > Mesostigmata > Laelapidae > Tropilaelaps > Tropilaelaps mercedesae. The sequence continues at coordinate 21,193 of MNPL01017010.1, read as the reverse complement.
GAAAGTAATTTTTGAAGTAGTCGCTTAAATACGTAAGTCTTAAGCGTGGCTAAATTAATTTTAAATTTATATAAGCAGGAAACTACACTTATAATGGTACCGATGTAAATAAGATTTCATAAAGTATTTCCAAATGAGCACTGACATATGAATGAGCGCATACTGAACACTCTTAACACAGTCCGTTACAAATTAACCAAAATATTGCCTATCAATAAGTTCAATTTGCTTTTAAATAAAAAAATAAATAAAACATCCTCAATAAAGTTATGACTGCTTATTGAAAAATAAAATTACGAACGGCATAAGGACGTTGCTCTAATATGATTCTAATTGCTAGATTTTATTTCTATGGAATATTCACCTTTAAAATAAACACCTTAAGCAGTGCACCTAGTTAACGTAAGCCTTTTCAATAGGCGAGTAGTCTATGCAATAGATTTATACAGCTTGGAGTAGCCATTTTCTGGTCAGTTAGTGGAGTACTACGCGGTATCAAGCGACGCATTATAGTTTGGCTTCCGCTGAGCAGAGGCGGTTTTCTTACTTGAGCGGTTTATTCAATTTTGTTCTGAATAATACAGCGCCTCCCTTGGGATTTTTTTCATGTCAGCTGAAAAATTCACACCTTTCACTTCCAAAAATGAGCCATTCCGCATAGATAGAATCTAAAAGTATAATCACGCTAATAGGGAGGCACTAGTAACAACGATTATTGCCTGTTATGCTAGGGGATCGTGTGGCAATTCCTGCTACTGGCATTTTTCTGAAAAAATGTCGCCTTAACCATTAATTCGATGAGCTGAAGTCGGGAGTTTATTACACCTTCACACTTTTTGCAATTTCTCGTTATACTAAATTAAAAATCACGTCAATGATAATAAAATTATCGTTATTTTATCTCACATCAGTTTTCTTTTGCTGAACACGAGACGTCCTGCCCTGTTACGTACTACTGCGGCGGACTCTGCTGGCTTTTCCTTCCTCGTTAACGACTCGCAGCGCCGAGATCTTTCAGTACTGGCCATAGATAATTTCGACAAGGGTAGTCATATGCGCTTTGTTACCAATGCCAGCTTAACTGGGGCACGCGTCTTAAACACAGAGCCATCTTCCGTTTTAATTCGTTCCGCAATTTCGCCCATGATGAGATTTCTGTGGTCTTTATAGAATGAGATCGATACGGCTCGTTTCATGATGCCCCAACGGTTCATAAAGACTTGGTTTTCCTGATCAAGTAGCGGCAGGGGCTAAAAAAATCACGGTTAAGAGAACAGAAGTAAAGTTTCACAGGTGTTTCACCATTACTGGTAGATAGACTTATCAAGTGGATTATATTGGATGGAAATTTTACATACAATTCAAACTTAGCCCGCGTTTCTCTTGTATATATGAAAACTGTCCTTATCCCAGATGCTAATATATTCACTAATGATATATCAAACTACTTTGGAAGTTCACTGTAAGCCGAATACCTGAGTGAGGTAGCATCCTATATATATATATGATTTGGAATATTATGTTTTACTTATTTAGACAAAATACATTGAATATTAATAACCCTTACATCTCCTAAATCCTCGTAAATATATCACTGAATAGGCTTCTGTATGTCTCACCAGCATGCTATGTTATTAGTTAGTCATAGGTGCCTATAATTTATCGAATAAATTTATTCTCCGACCCCGAATGAGATATATATAAAGTAAATTTAGTTATGTACTACTATGCCCCAGCACCATGTATGTGAGATTTTAAATGCCTATCATGAATTTGCTATCTATGATATGCAATCTAACAAAGAGCTTGCCTAGATTTGGTATGGCATTCTAAGAGTAAATAACCTTAAATGAAGGCGGTGGTGTTTACCGTGTACTGGGTTATCGATTTTGCATTGCTGGAAAATGCATTGAATTTGCTAATTTCGGGCGAAGTACAGGCACGTCTTCGGAAAATCGTAAAATATC
>MNPL01017006.1:3205-14310 GCA_002081605.1 Tropilaelaps mercedesae | reverse complement strand
TATATATATATATATATATATATATATATATATATATAGATGACGACGACTCTTGAAAATTTGAAACTTTTGTTTACACAAACAGCAATTCCGGTGGGGATTTCGTCCGAACTGATTTCGTCTGCGCAGATGAGACGTATCGCTGCGATAGGTGTTGTGTCGTCACATCGTAAAGCAAACGCTAGTTCGGCGTCTGAATAAAATAAGAGTACTATGATGTCGGTGATTGTGGCGACCTTAAGAATGCTGAGGAGGTGAGGAATAAGGGCCTGCGAGCGTGAGCGGACGAAAAAAGTTGCTTGCGAAGTCGTGAAAAAGATCAAAAAGAGTGACACGGATCACCAGGCATCAGCGAGGCGATCGATTTTGATAGTGGAGAGGCGTTTTCGCACAGTTCAGCTCACAAACGAATGTTCGAGCGAGTGCGTGAACGAGCAGACGCGCGTGTCTGTGTCGGGGGGGAGGGGGGGTCTGTGCGATTTCTGGTTCTGCGACAACAACAACGACGATGACGACGAGAAACACTCGATACTGGCCTTTCTTCCTCCGACTGCTTCTGCTCGTCGATCGTTCGCTGTCTTCATCCATTTTTCATCCATCTTGGCTTTGCTATGTTGTTGTTTGTTGTTTATGATGACAATGGTCTTATTCGTGGGATTGTTATTGCACTGCTTGCAGTTGACCATAACGAAGTTAATAGAAGATTACGACCGCGTCGCACGCGGAGCGCGCGTGCCTCTCGATGAAGCGACGCCAAATACAGTTGTAGTTTGCCGCTCCATATGCCTCGATTCATCGTCAAGTGTGAATTGCACCGATTATGACTGAGGAGGGACTTGTATCAGACGCGATCAGACGAAGATTCGACGAGGACGCCATCGCTTCTGGCGGGATGCAGATGCAAATACCGGCTGAAGTGAGCAAGCCAACCAACGAACGACGCCGATTGTGCGGCAGCGGCCAATGACGACCGATGAGTTCGTCAATTCACTCTCACCTTTCTCTCGCGCTTGTTGTCAAGACAGGCGTCGGCAACAGGAGGCGAAATGCAGCAATACAGAGAGAATAAAGTCGGAGAGAGTACACAAAAGGACAGTGACACAAGTACCATTGGCGTGCACAAGTGGACTGTTAAACCGACAAACGTCTACGGAAGTGGCTGCAGATCGATTCGTCGCTCAGTCTTTGTACGCGACGCCAGCGTCGCCGAAGCGCCTAAAAATACACAGGAGACGACGAAGAGAGAGCGAGCGAGAACGCACAGAAAAGGCCAACGAAGATAGCAGAGAGACAGAGAGAGAGAGAGATGGTGAAGAGATGGATGCGAAGAAACAGGCGAATAGGAAGACGAAGAAAACGAAGGAGGAAGATGAGGCGGGGAGATGAAAAGAGCTTTTAAAGAGCGGCCCAATGGCCAAACACCAGAGCTATGGAACGGCTTCGGCACTATGCCACTACAACATTCTTTGTACTACATATAGTGATAGTGGTAGCCGGATAATCACAATTGCAATAGTAGTAGTAATAGCACTAGTAGTAGTAGTAGTAATAAAAGGTGCTACATCATCGATGGAATGGCTGTACTATCATGAGTCGAGGGGCAGAAGTGTAGAGCGGTCATCGAGCGGTTGTGGTGCCGGTGTCAGCAGTGGTAATAGCGGCACTTTGGAGAGTTTCGCTGTCGCAACGCGGCCGTATGGACATTGACAGCAGCCGTTGGAGTGAAGCAGGTACGAAACATGTCAACGATTCGAGTAGCATTACGGCGGTGGCGGCGACGGCGGCGACGACGCCGTCGTTTGCCGCGTTTATCGTCACGTCGACGCTGTTGTTGTTGATGATATTCCCAGGTTATATGGATAATGCATCGGCAACGCTTCGCAGGAAGCTGAAGCGTGGTGATGTGCGCACATCAAATTTGCGCGTACCTTCAGAAGGTTTGAACGGTGTCGTCGATAAAGCAGATCAGCGTCGAGCGGATCGTGCGCGACTGTGTCTGCATTCGCGACACAGCGACGACTAGTTGCGGAAAAACTAACACGAAAAAAAATTATTTCAAGGATTAGGCATTTGCCTTTCGTGCCGACGAACACGAAAACACGTTGGCGTCGGCTGTTGCTTGCGCGATTTGTGTAACAGCTGGCGTAACTGTTCGAACGTAAGGTCGAAGACGCTGAAGACAGCGACCGTAAGATCCCCTCAGAAGAAAGACATCTACAAACGCCATCTGAAACCAGGATAGGCTATTGAAGTGAACTATCGCATGAGCCGATATTCCCCCACGTGGTTATCGGGCTTCGTCCTCGGTTTTAGACACATTTGCTGATTCTACAAATCTTCACGTGAGGGACAAATACTAGTTACACATAAGCGCACGCTTCACTCAATGGTTAAAGGTGGAAGAGCCAGCACAGCTTCGCGTATTAGCCCCAAGCACCCGATTCATCTGTTCCCTAAATTGTTCTTACTGGCCTCGTCGTCTTTTGCCGTCGATTCTTCTAAAACGAGAAGAAACAAGATGTGCAGTTCCCACGAGTTTCAGTGCGAGATTCAAGTACGGAGTAAGTCTCAAAGGAGTCTCAGAGGCCTCCGTCTTCGAGTCTCCTTCGGCGAAGGAGAACCGAGAGATCCTTTTTCGTCGGTCTTCCTCACCCATTTGCTGCCACCTCTTTTCCCCCCCCCCTACCGCCTCCCCCTGATCTGCATATACACACGGGCGGATCCGAGGTGCCATTTCATTCCATCCTCTTTATTATTAACACTTAGGCGCCACAACAACAGTTACGAGTGAGCACGCGAACTCACGCTGAGTCCAGACGATGGGGCAATGGTGGTGGAGCAAAACTATTAACCCCCTATGAGATCGCTATTTGAATGCAAAACGCCCTGAATTGTGTGTGGAACGATTTCAGCGCTAAACCGCCGGATCCCCCGCTCGTCTGAACAATATCGGTCCTGGATAGCCAATAAAATGTAATTGATACTTGAAGATGGACATAGTTCGTGTTCTTTCCACCAAGTAGATTTCAATACCCTGCCACCTTGATGTAAATAGGCTCGCTCAAGAATTGATGCCAACTATATATATATATATACACATACACGTATATTGATATAGTATATTTACTATTTAAACCTCTTTTAGTATTTATGGATGACGTTTAAGTGACTGAAGGAGTGCATTACTAATGACAAGGCCGTATTTTCCCTTCTCTATGCGTTCGGAGTGCCATGAAATAATCACACGCGAGAACATAGCTAATAAGCACGTGCTGGGATAGCTCTAATGCAGTCGAAGCTATCGCACGAAGAAGAGAGGCCAATGTGCTTCTTTATGGTCCTCGTCGCCTCATCAAGCGTTGTTTTCAAGTGATTTTTGAGGTTTCCACTCAAACAGGTCGCAACAAGAACCATCAGGCTGGGACATTGTCCTCGATTAGGCACTCAACGCGACCCCCTTTATGGCTGCTCCCGCAAGCGTGGTTGTTGCCATCATCGTTGATGTATTGCGTGCTATTCCGTGGTTATACACACGAACACACACACACACACACACAAGTAAAGCTAAAGCTGTTTTGGCGGATATCATCGAGTGGTATTAAATCTAGCACAAGCCTATTCCTTCGGCTCAGCTACGACTTCTGTCTATCGTTTACCAGTCCATCCATTACACATTGTGTCGTCGGCTATTTCGTACGTAGCAGATTGAGATCAAGTTCCTCGGTAAGCTGCTCTACACACACACACACACACGCACGTACCCATCATAGTGCAGTTGTGTCGTCTGCAGTCCGGCTAGGTAGTCTCGTGGTTAGCTGAGGACAGTAGCACTCGCCATCTACACATGATGCTCTATCGACACTGCCACAGTGAACCAAACAGACACTGACCTATCAGAAGCCACTCGAGTGAACGCGTCGATATAGCAAACTATAAGTACCTATCTCTAGTGTATGTATATGTACACACACACACACATATATGTGTGTGTGTATATATATATTTACATATAGAAGCAATCATTCTGTACGGAAGAAACCGCTAAGGGAACAGTGCGAACGAATTGAGGAGTTTCGACTTCGGGAGGGCGTCTGTGGTTTTGTCCATTCGAATGAGTGAAGCACAAAAATACGTGTTAAGAGAAGTCTCTGATCTTCTCGGTGCTGCAGACTTGGCCCTGACCATGATCGTGGTCCAGTGAGTACGACGGGCGAGAACGACGACAGAACAACAAGTACAAGTAGTTGTAGTTGGGGTTCAATTGTCGTCGTGGTCTGGACCCTGGGACCGACGAGTTGGCTGACTGGGTTTGTCGACGCTTGTGTGAGACATCGACTGTCTGTGTCGAGGTGGTGATGCGGGAGGAGGAGGAGCAGGGGGGTGTGTTTGTTACCGCTGTATTCGGACGACATCCGGATTAGCGCTGAAGTACTCGAAACGCCGCACGGGAACTTCATTGTCGGGCCGATTCGAGATTAACAACACTTCACCAGCGGCAAAGCGCGCCATAAACGCCATAGTCGTTAGTTAGTACATGGCACTCAGTCGCCGCTGCGAGGTGCAGATAGATCGGTGGCAGATTAAGCCGCTACCCCCCCCCCCCGAGAAGTACGGCTATCGTAGAGCAATGCACGATCACCTAATCGCTAGCCACATTGTACACTCACAATAGTGGCAAATACCACAACTAATATACCGGTAGATTTGATACAAACACATACGAATCTTAACTCATCCAGACACCCTCTCTCGAAGATAGTGCAGTGGGTGGCTGCTTGTGATACCAATAGAAAAAGTGCATAGCCAGGCCAGCTCTATATATATATATATATATATATATATATGTGTGTATATATATATGTATATATATATAACAACATGTTAAGGTTGACGTCACTTCTTGTAGCCACTTCTGAAAACGGATTGCGTGCCCCGTACATTAGCGAGTTCCTGCGGTAAGTGTGGCTGCGTGGAAGACTACTACTTCAGGACTGTTGTTCTCGGAGTGTCGAAGGGTTGCAGGAATGTGCAGGACACGTCGCACTAATCAAGCATGTTTAGTGATTTTCTCCACATTGGCTGACACATCCTCTTTTGGTGCTAGAATTCGCACCATTTCTTGATCCATGTGCAACTGTGAGCGGCGTTGGCGATGTCTCTGTGCGGTTGGCCAGAAATGAACTCGGTGTGGATTTCAGAGGTCGTTGTTGCCATTTGAGGTGTGAACACCCCGAACAGAGTGAAGGCCCATTTGTCCGCTAAATCCCTATCGAGCGGCTAACGATAGTCGCCTCTCGAGGGATATCGCCGTTGGCCTGAACGGCTATCACCCCAACAACTCGGACAATGGAATTGATATCTCTTCAGAGAGCAGAGTGTTCGCCAGACGGAAAGTGATACTCTCAAGTAGTCTATTGGGTCACACACACACACACACACGAACACACACACGAACACGTATGCACTCAGTTTGACATTGAGCCACAGGGACAGTGGATCGGTTAGCGTTGATCTCGCGAAGATCGTACACACGACCAGTTCTCGTTTTATGATTTTGGTTCTGACTTAAACTTCGTGCGAAAAACTTCACTGTAATGGTTGGTTCTTCATTAATGTCACACTGAATAAGGTATGTAAATTTATTGGACTTTGTTCTATATATATATATATATATTTGAGGGTTCATGAAATGATGAGGCGGTCTTCATCAGCTCAATTCGTCAATTCGTGTGACAAAGTCTTCTTTACGCGCTGCTACCGATGAAGACATATAATGACCTCAACCCGCAGGTTTCAGATGTCCAGTGGAGTGTCCGGTGCCCTAAATTTAATTAGCACAATGATGATGATTTTGGTGATAAAGATGATTACGTGAATAAGAGCACGTCGTGTCTTCGCGCTGTATGTCCGCCGCCCGCTTCTTCGCATCGTCGCTGAAAGGTGATGGCGAGGCGAAAGGTAGAGAGGTACCAGCGTTTGATTACGAGACGGTGGCTTTGTCCATGCCACGGACACGACACTAAGCTCAGTAATAATTTTATTAATCATCTGGAACAATAATTACACCTCCCCGACGGCCAACATTGCTCGCATCGGTCGCTCCGCTACCGCTAACCATGAGAAGACAGCGGACGCAATGCATTACGATAGAGAACGGCGCTGAGGAGGCGCGTTTGCAATTTCGCCTGCCGTACGCGTAACAAAACGAGTCGAAGGGCTCGGCAGCGACGAAACTGTTGAACTAATAAAGAGCCCTTCCTGTTTCGATCATGTCGGTCAGCTACTCGACTCGACTGTGAGCTGACAATGCCGTCCAAGTGACGGCACCGCGTGACGACACAATCGCCATGGGAAGGAACCGCCTTGACAGTCTCTCTCTATCTATCTATCTCTATTTTTTTTAAATCAATTCTATTCGAGAATTATTAAATATTAAATTATCTCTCTCTGTCGTCTGTACGTGACTTGCGACAGAGACAGAGAGAGAGAGAGAGAGAAAATATATCTATGGCACACAGTGGCACGGTCTTCTTTATCTTCCGGGCAGCTGTTGGAAAATGTGTGCTTATTTCCCCGTTCGTCCTTTCGTATCTTGATGATTACGAACTCGTCGTCGGATGCTAACTTCAATGCGTGGGCTTCAAGGTGAAAATTGCATCGGCGCGACAAACAACATGACGGTTATCTGGATTTGAGGGACGTACATGTCAGTCGAGACACGTTGCCATTGCCGCTACTTGTCGATCGGTAGGCGCTTGTCGCCCATCAGCGACGTGGGGATCGACGCTAGGCCTCGCAGGCCCAACTCGTCGTTTACCTGTTTCCTCGTCTTCGACTTCGTTTGCCGATGAAGTATGGCGGATGTTGTTGCCGCCCGCCGTTGCGACTGGACGAGGTTGTGTAGCGACCATCGGTGAGCTACTGGAACTCACCTGGTCACGCCTAGCGTGACTGTGTTGTGCGCGTATGTTCTCACTTCGACGCTGACGCTGGCAACGATTATCAGCGAGCGAACGAGAGAGAGCGAGAGACGCAACGATGAATCAGTTGACATCGGCGACGACGACGTCGGAGACGATCATCTATCTACCTCTACACGGCCTCGTGGTCTATGTAGCGTCATCAGGACGGCCACGAACAACAACGACGCCCGTGCGCGTCTCGCAATTTCCCCGCAAGCGATTCCCATGGCAGCAAAAAGAAAGTCGTCAGTCGATGGTTGTTGCTGCTGCTGCTGGTGCTGCTGTTGTTGTTAGACAGGAAAAGCACCCACCAGTAGTGGCACCGGTGCCGTGGGCGTTATTATTTGTGTATCGGGTCAATTACTAAGCAGGCGCGCGATGGACGCGCTCTAGCAGCATCGAAGAACGCACGAAGAACCGCTGACCAGACGGACACTGCAGTGCGCGCGTCGATGCGACAACAGCAGCAGCAGCAGCAGCATTAACAACAGCAGCCGTTGGTCAAACGGAATCTTACAAATTTGTCAAGCGACTGCATCCGCTGAATCGCTTGGTTAGCTAGTCGATGTGAAAAACCAGATCAGAGGACAACGCCACCAGATATCCCTCAACTAGACGGTCTCTCGGACTATTCGTCCTCTCGCCGCACCGTCGTCCTTGCGTCGCTTCACGGCTTTCTACGATTTCTGACACGGAATGCTTGAATTGTGCTGAATCGCTTTCGATTAGCTGCTGCTGGGGTGCGTTTGTGCGAGTGGCCACGGAGGTCGCCAAGCGTGAAGTGTCCACAGACGTACGTGTTTTCAGTTGAGCTCGAAGGACGGTTGGAAGAATCGAATTCGCTGAATTTCCCTTCGCAGATTCGGCGCTACTTGGTCGAGTCCGAACGTGGCTTTGTCGTTAGCCTGAATTCTGCTTGGCTCCGATTCATCCACCGTTGACCCTCCTTGTCCAGGTTCGGCATCTGGTGCTTGAGTGTCAGCAAACGCCAGGCAGAGCGTCACCAGGAATCGTTACGCAATCGATGCATTTTTGTTTTGTTCTTTCCTTTATAAAGGCCCCGTTTTATGACCGAACGACGGCAGGCGGGCAAGCAGACCTTCGGTCGTTTGACCCTGCCATCGGTCTAACGACTAACAATAACCTGTTCGCTCAGGACACAACGTTTGTAGGTACACGAGCTCAGCGTTGAAAAGCGCCCCAAGTTCCGTAAGCGAGCTTCTAACTTCTAACTCTATCTAACGAGTTTCGTTTTTGTTTGTTTTTCGCTCGTCCATCAGCCCGAAACCTGACGGCAACCCAGCCGGACTCTCATAATATTCTATTACACTCCATGCAACGGCGTTTCATCGTATTTAGTGTCGTGTATTGGTGTGGCCATCTTGGACCGACACTCACTTGACTGACCTGGCCGTCGTTTGTAACTTACGCGACGAGCCGTCACATGGCTCGTAACGACAAGTGTTGGCGCACTCATTGTAACGTACGCCTGAATCTCTCTCTCTCTCTCTCTCTCTCTATATATATATATATATATATATAATAGATATATATATATATATATATGGTCCTGAAAGTGTGCGCGGTTTTTCCTTAAAATCACGCCATTCTGAAATCAAACCGTCGCCGGCGGCGTCAAACACTTTGGGGCTGTTACCGCTAGACGTCAAAAACACACGAACCCGCCAATGTTTCGTTGGTTGGTTGGTTGGTTAGTGGTACGCGTCTGCAGTGACGCTCTAGGACTCGGATCAGCGTCATTCCGTCGTCACACGCACTCGACCGAACCGACGGCGCTTTCCATAGGACTCCGTAGAGCGGACGGACGTCCAGGTCGCTCTGATTTGGTCTGGCCTGCTCGGGGCCACCTTCCGTAGTAGAAAAAGCAACGCGATATCACTGACCTCAGATTTTTCTAGCGGCAATTCTGCTGTTTAACGGCAGCAGCAGCAACAGCAGCAGCAGCAACCAAACGAGATGTGTTTAATTACAAAGGTTTAGCGTAGACAATATTCGGTTTGACGCTGTGTAGAGGTCGTTTCCAAGCGATTTCGTCGCTCAGCAGGAAACGCTAGAATTCTGTCTCGGATCTCGCAGCGCAGACGCCGACAAAAAGAACGCTTCTCGTGTTGCGTTCGATCCGTTATTTTCGTCGGCTGTCTTCAGCAACACTAGCAGCAATGCCCTTTTCAACATGGCCACCGGAAGTCGGCCCGTGATGGGTCTAGGTGGAAACTGAGCAGCTGAGGGAGACGAGCAACTCTCGTGAGATCCGCTCAAGCAAAAAGAGACACAATTGCGAGGCGACTCGGCAGTAAAAGCCTCTTCAGAGGTGTGGCCTGTTGCCGTCGTCCGTTCCACACCCGTCACAGTAACGTCGGCCCGGGACAACGACAAGAGAAGACCGAAGTCTTCGGTCAGAATCGGACCGACCATAAAGACCAGCAGAGGTCCGATCATCGTCACAGCTTAGCACCTCGTCGGCGATGGGGCCACCACAACAGCACCTAACCGGCACCGAATGTCTGAACTATAATTTTCTAGGCGACGTTGTAGCGTAACAGCAGCTTTTTCCTCAGCCCTGCGTCCTATCACCGTCGTCCCGAGAACCGAACAAGGTTTTTGTTTGTACTACAATCAACAAACGCGCCCTAGGTCGGCCATAGGTCGGCCCTAGGTCGGCCATAGGAAACGCTGCCGTCGGTCGTGATTGTCCAACAAGTGTCCACCCCGGAACCCGTTGAATGAGGAGGTGGGTCGGGATTTCATGCACATTGAGGATTATGACGTCCTCTTAATGGATCCTTGGATGGGTGAGTGGTCTTTGTCGTCGTCGTTGCCGCCGCCGTCGTCGTCGTCCATGTTCACCAGGTCCACATCGAACCGCAGCACAAATATCAACTTTCGATCATCTCGACAGCGACAGCAGCATCGGAGGAGACAGCACAGCAGAGACGCGTTCGAGCGCGATCAGAAAAGCGCATCGCAATGAGAAGACTCTCTTACTCGAGACAGTTCCATTGCGAAGCGTCTAACATCGGAGTCCACTTAAATATTCGGCCTAAATATCTGAGCTCTCACATGAACTGAACGACTTGCTCACGTCCGATCGCGTCCTGTAGCGGCAGAAGCTGTGTTACGTTCTTACGATCCGAGTTAGGTATTCGGTATCTGTTCCACGGAACAGCTGCGCCGTCAAGTTAGCGGAAAGACGTTGCAATAACTCGTACACAATTGATTTTCGTAAGTTCTTTACAAGCACACACACACACACACACACCGCTCGCTCGGGTTTATCCGATTTCGTCGGCGTGAAAACTCGGACATCCAACTAACGGAGGTGACTTTGCGTGACAATTCGCAGCAGCAGCAGCAGCACTGAACGGCCGGAAAGTCAACGGAAGTTGAACTCAGCGTGAAGACGCGGCAATATTTGACATTGAAGTTGACCTTTCATAGACGCGAGCTCGACAAAGCTGCTTCCGCCAAGGTCAACCGCAGCTCAAGAAGTTCTTGCACCTCCAACGCAGTGCTCACGTACATATCGCTCGCGAACAGGCGCGTTCGTTGATTTCCTCATGAAACTTGAAATTCTACTTCAGATCTACATTCTACTTGAAATCCGTCCGTCATTGTCCGCGAGCGCGCGTCGGTTGCGACAACCTCGTCGATGGCGCGCCATAGTTCTTCTCAATACCCTAAACGGTATCGCATTGATCACTTGTCATTTGTTGACCGTTGAAGTCTTGGCCTTTTTGCTAATTTTCGTGTTGTCATCACTTCGCTGCGGTTTCTGGCATCGGCGAGCAGATAGATGAGGTCGAGCGGCAGAATCAAACATGGCAGCTGAGTGGATCGCGCATATGCGTGCGTGTGTGTTTGCGGACCTTGTGCGCGTCCGAGCACCCGGAGCTCGGAGTCGAACGTTGACGAGGGTTGTGAGCGAACGAGAGAGTTAGTTCGCCTTTCAGCAATAAGGCCAGACATGAACACTTCGATGTTATCTTCTTTGGCGAGCCTATCGCGAAGGCCAAATCATATTTGGAACAGATCCTGTGTGGGCCAGACTCGCACATTGTGCTCATACGCATACATTTTTTTGCGTTGACAATGCCTGAGCGGACTAAAATGGCCAGAGTAAAA